>CAMOHE010044103.1:0-15317 GCA_946598075.1 Artocarpus hirsutus
CCTTTGGAATTTGACGTCGGAGACTTTGTGCTTTTGAAAGTATCCCCTTGTAAAGGTATTTCGCGGTTCGGAATAAAAGGAAAACTCGCGCCAAGGTATATTGGACCATTCGAGATTACTCAACGTGTGGGTGTGGTTGCGTATCGACTCAACCTTCCTTCGGAACTTTCGCATGTTCACGACGTATTCCATGTATCGATGCTTCGTAAGTGTCCACCTGAGCAGGAAAAGATCATTTCGTTTCAGGATGTGCAGATTCATACATTGTGATACCCAAGTATTTTTAGTGTATTATAAATGCAATAATTAAGGGATTATGTTAAGTAAATTAAGTATAAATCTTATGAGCTAATGTCTATGCTTGAAAATTCGTTAATTATTTTAAGAGCATGAAGAGTATCACAAAGATTATTATTTAAATTCGATTTTTATGATAAATTTCATAAAAGTAAAAATAGGATTTCTGAGTGTAAAAATCATGTCATAGTCTTACACGAGAAAGGAAGGATATAGAAAAAAGCTAAAAAGCTTAATTATTGCAAAATATGTTCAACAAATATTAAGACAAAAATAAAGTTTAAGGAAAATACTGAATAAAAATATGAGAATTATATAATATAAAAATTAAACAGTATAAAAATGATGCAGTATAAAGATTATACTAATAAAGTAATGCAGTGAAAGGAATTACACTAATAAAGTTATACAATATGAAAATTATATTACAAAAATAATATAGTGTAAAGAATTACACTGACAAAGTTAAGTAGTATGAAAATTATACTACAAAAGTAATACAGTATAGAAATTAGACTATATAAAGCTAAGCAATATAGAAATTATACTATGTAGAGGATATGGATAAGTATGAAAGGTTGTGGGAACTCATAAACTATATAGAAAAGAATACTGACAGTATAGGAAAAATACTGAGTGTAAATTTAGACCGTGTAAAAATGAAGTGGGGCCCATAAAGTGATACCCAAATGATGGAAAATGTGCCATATAGCCCCCTTGTAGAACTCGGTTTTGGCCATAGATTTGGAGCAATATTTTTATTCTAATTTTGTCCTTAAGATGATGTTTTGAGTGGATAAGATTTTGATTAAAACAAATATCTTTTTCCCCATCACTTTTTACTCCATGAAAACCTCAAGGAAACCATATTCCCACCATGAAAACTGGCCATGATTACCTTCCTACCTCTTAAATATTTTTCAAGAGAACAACCATAAATGCATTCAAGAAGCAAGAAAAAGTGTTCTTGAGGAGGATTATAGGGTTTTCAAGGTAAAACTATAACTTTGTCCAGTGTGTTCTAGGGGTTTCTTTTCAAGTTTTGTAAGAGATTTTTATATAATGTTATAAATTTGTTTTCAAGTTTTTTCATAAGCTTTCAGGAGCCAAAAGGAGGGGAAAAACACTTTAGCAAATTTAGGTAAAACCCTAGTCTCACAAACTATGTTAAAGTTTATACTTTTTTATGCATACCAAGTGTTTGTTGTAAATAATGTGGAGGATATGATAAGTATGAAAGGTTGTGGGAACTTATAAACTATATAGAAAAGAATACTGATAGTATAAGAAATATACTGACAGTATAGGAAAAATACTGAGTGAAAATTTAGACCGTGTAAAAATGAAGTGGGGCCCACAAAGTGATACCCAAATGATGGAAAATGTGCCATATCGGCCCCTTGTAGAACTCGGTTTTGACCATGGATTTGGAGCAATATTTTTATTCTAATTTTGTCCTTAAGATGATGTTTTGAGTGGATAAGATTTTGATTAAAACAAATATCTTTTTCTCCATCACTTTTTACTCCATGAAAACCTCAAGGAAACCATATTACCACCATGAAAACTGGCCATGATTACCTTCCTACCTCTTAAATATTTTTCAAGAGAACAACCATAAATGCATTCAAAAAGCAAGAAAAAGTGTTCTTGAGGAGGATTATAGGGTTTTTAAGGTAAAACTATAACTTTGTCCAGTGTGTTCTAGGGGTTTCTTTTCAAGTTTTGTAAGAGATTTTTATAGAATGTTATAAATTTGTTTTCAAGTTTTTTCATAAGCTTTCAAGAGCCAAAAGGAGGGGAAAAACACTTTAGCAAATTTAGGTAAAACCCTAGTCTCGCAAACTATGTTAAAGTTTATACTTTTTTATGCATACCAAGTGCTTGTTGTAAATAATGGACTATGACATGTAAGAAAAACATTGTGGTATGTATTGTTTATGTATTATGTGGATGATGACGACGACGACGACATTGCTAGAAAGACAAAAAATTATGGTTTAAGGTTAAAAAGGACAAAATGTGACAACTTTGTCATAAACACTAAGTCTAAACAAACTAAGTGTTTCATAAAACGATTTTGAGTTATGGCATAAAAAAATATTATGGCATGTTTTGTTTATGTAATAAGTGCTTGATTAAATGATTAAAAAGGTTTAAATAAGATTAAACCTTAGAAAATTAAGCTAAGAAAAGTTACGGTGCAAAAAAGTATGTTTAAGGCATTTTTGAAAGATTTTTATGTTTAAGGCCCTTAAAGGCCATATCATTCTTTGAGTACACAAAGTTTATTAGAAACATCAAGCTAGAAAACTTTTGTGAAGAAATTTCGCTCGAATTCTGATCGAAATAAACCAAAACACATTGATATCAATATTGCCTTTTAAAAAGTCATTAAAATGAATGATTTTGAGAAAAGTTAAAACACAAAAGTTGTAGATCTCATTGAAATGGTTAAGAATAGTGAATAGGTTATGAAAATTCTATACCAATTTTAAATTATGAATTTTACGAGATTTTAAGCACAAAATTTCATAAGAAGAAAAATGTTATAAAGTGTTTTAAATTTGACCGAGGAACTTTTGTAAGCTTCATCCTTGCAGAAAACTGAACATTCTGGCATTAAGAGGTCATTTTTATTCCAAGAGCAAAAATGTAAAGATTTTTGTATTCGGGCCAAAACCATAAAATCGTATAAAGTAAGAATTTTTACTAAGGAATATTGGTTTTCAGAGCAGTGAGTAATCACAGATGTTAAGTTTCAAAGGATTTAAAGTTTTTATCAAGTAAAGAATAAGGAAAGAACGTTAGGCCAAAAACATCAGGATTTTCATATTAGGGACAAATCCGTAAAGTTTTGATTAAAAAAGGATTTTGGCAAAAAGGAAACCAATGTTTGGTTTTTCATAAAGCTGTGAGAAGCAAGGAAATATAAGTTTTGTTTTAAAACAAGTTCTGAAAGTTTTCTAAGACTTGTCAAGGGTAAAATTGTCATTTTCTTAAAAAAAAAGCTAAAACAGACCCCAAAATGACCGATTTAAAAAAAATTTCTTAGCAAGAATTTTTTTGTAACTCGTAAGTAACGAAAATAGTAAAGTAAGAACAGGAAGTTTATTAAGTTATAAGACTTACGAAAAACTCGTTGAGGGCAAAATCATCATATTTAAAGAAACTGCTAAAACAAGCCCTCCAAATTAGTGAAAGCCCTTAGATGGAAAACGTTCCATAATATGTTAAGTGACAAAACTGTCAAGTAAGATAGGAAATTTAACCAAGGGACGTTCAAGTTAAGTAAAGGAAAGATAAACCGATAGGATACAAAGTTAAGTAAAAGGAATGAAAGGTTCTCGTTTAAGTTAAGTTACCGAGCAAGTAGGTTAATAACAAGAAAAGTTAGATAATAGTCGGGTGTTATTTGAACAGGACTCAAAGCTGACTAATAGAAGGAAAGGGAATGAAATGAGAATGCTAGAGCGTTATCTAGGTAAGTTTCAAACCTCATCTACAGCATGAAGAAAATGAATTTCAAATGCTTTGAATATGTTTTCAATTGTATTTGTTATGCATAAAGTTTTAAAGATCAAGTCAAGATTTACAATGTATTTGCAATTAAAGTATGTTTGCATCTATAATGTACAAGTTTTAAAGTTTAAGTTATGATTTACAATATGTTTGCATATGCTATATTTAATGTTTCAATGCTAAGTTACAGTATATGATATCTTATTATTTGATATGCTTACTAAAGTTAACAAGAAGGTAAAGCAAATATTATAAGTAAATATCCTACCAGTCTCCTTGATGTGAGGTTTACAAGTTAAGCTAAGGTTATGACCTCGTTGTTTAATGGCTTTAAGTATTCCATAAGGAAAGCATTATGTTTGTAATCTTATAATTGATGATGTTGATACAAACATTTATGCCTTTAAGATAAAGGAAGGATAAAAACGATAATAAGAAGTTAAAATAATTTATGAATGATCCTAAAAAGCTTATAATTAAAAGTTCATAATTGTGCATAAATGGAATCATGAATTATGATATTGCTTACATCCTTTTAAGTAATGTTTTAATAAAGTACATTTTATAAAAAACATTTA
The DNA here is from genome assembly GCA_946598075.1 of Artocarpus hirsutus. Lineage (NCBI taxonomy): Eukaryota > Viridiplantae > Streptophyta > Magnoliopsida > Rosales > Moraceae > Artocarpus > Artocarpus hirsutus. The sequence goes on from CAMOHE010044103.1 coordinate 4,398, forward strand.
AGAAATGTTTATAAGAAACGTTTATAAAAAACGTTTTATGAGAAAGATTTTTTTTAAAAGAATGTTTTAATATTTTGTGAGATAAAAGAATGTTTTAATATTTTGTGAGATAATATTTAAACTTATTGAGCAAATGCTCATTACAAGTTTCTTTATGTTGTAGATAGTCCTACCGGAGACCTGTAAGATTGGTTGAAAAGTTCGGTGTCACGATAGATAGATGCGAAGGTTGCATATGATACCATTACGGCAGATTTCTACTACAGAAATGAAAAGTTTTACTTTTTTAAAAAAAATGTTTTAAGAAAATTTTTAAGAAAATAATATGTTTTCTTGATAAGTTTTAGAAAATATTTTGAATAATTTTAAAGTCAATTTTTGGGGTCATGCCTCAGTTTCTATTGCAAAGAAAATTTGTAACAGTTTCACGAATGTTTTTAAGTATGTTTAAAAAAAATTACTCAGTATTGTTCTTACTAAATAAATAAGATTAAGTTTAAAAAATAATTATTAAAAAAATTAAATGATAGCCTAAAAAAAGCAAGGTGTTCGCATACACTCTCGAACAAAACAACCTTTTTCAATTTAACAAAAACAAGGAACAAAGAGACACATACGTACTAATACTTTGGGAAAACAAAAACCAAAAAAAAAAAAACAAAACAAAACAAAACAAATTCTTTATGTTGTCTATTAAATGTTCACCGCATGATTCTCCTATAAATTCCCCAGAACCAGCTTGGTCGCCTCGAGGCAAGCACGTTTTCGATGATCAATCCAACTACAAGTCCGAATCCAGATCCCATCAGTGCTGCTTTCCAATTAAAACCACTTTCTGATTCTGAATCTTGGCCATGGTCAGAATTTGGTGGCCCATTGTCACTTTCAGTACATTTTTTTGTCAATGGCCAGCCACACAAATCTAAGTTTCCACCAAAAGAGGAATTTGCAAATGTATTAAGCTGTTTACCCTGTGGAATTGGACCTACAAGTTGGTTATCAGAAAGGTTGAGAAACTGAAGAAATGTAAGACTCACCAATTCCTGGGGAATTTCACCAGAAAGCTTGTTTTTTGAGAGATCTAACGACTCGAGCTCGCTTAGCTTCCCAAGAGATTTCGGTATGAGGCCGTCAAAATTGTTGCTAGATAGATTGAGCCCAACTAGTGATTTAAGATCTCCAATGGAACTTGGAATTGCCCCATGAAAACTATTGTGTGAGAGATCAATGGACATGAAGACGGTTATGATCTTCACAAGTACCAAATCTAAGCCCTTATGCTCCACAGTCATTGAGTCTCGATAGTAGTTGGTTGTGTCTCCCATGTATCTCAATGTTGACTTGTTTACGGATGGAATTTCTGTATTGATGGCACTCCAATTCCTAAAGTACTCGGATGGTAAATCCCCACTAAAGTTATTGAAGGAGAGATCGATGATCCGCAAATTCTCGAAGCCCCAAAACTTATGAGGACGCCATATTGGACCATCGAATTTATTCGAACGCAATACAAGAATGTGTAATTTGGGCAAACTTTGTGTCCAGAAAGGAAATTGATCACTTATCTGATTGTGGCCAATGTTTAGAACTTCTAGCTCCTTGCATCTGATCAATGATTTCGGAATTTTCCCTTGAAGCAGGTTGTGACTGAGGTCTAGTGTCCTCAAAACGCTTCCTTCTTCGCACGTTGGGGGTACGTCTCCATGAAAATTGTTTCTTTGCAAGTTCAACATCAAAAGAGAACTATTGAAACCCAAGCATCTCGGAATCTCTCCGCTTAAGTGGTTGTTGGACGCATCAAGGACTTTTAGATTAGGCAACTCACAAAAGGCTGGATCAATCTTTCCAGTCAAGGAATTGTTAAAAATGAAGAAGTACCTTGTGGAAATTGGTGGGACAACAAGCGACCCTCGAAGCTTGTTGTCACGTAAGTCCAGATAGTCCAATTTCATCCATGGAAGGACCGACGGCTCTTCTTCCCAACCAGTGATGGAATTTTTGGAAAGACATGATCTAGACAAGGACTCTGCTCCTATTCTTAAGAACCACTTTGGAATCTTGCCTTCAATTTTGTTGTCGGATAGATCCAATTCCCATAACTCATTTTGGGTCTCCAGGAATTTGGGAAATTCATTAATATTGCATGATGCCAAAAGTAAAGAAGAAAAGCCAGCCGGAAGAGTGAAATCTGTACTTGTGTTTGTAACAACAGTAAGACTATTGTAAGAAAGATCAATAGTACTAAGACTACTCAGCTTTGAGAAGATGCCCAACTCAATTTCGCCACTGAAGTTGTTCATGTTGAGATAGAGTATTGTCAAGCTTGTCAATTTGGATATCGACCTAGGAATCTGCCCATTTAGGTTGTTCCGTCTTAAGTACAGATTGGCCAATTGGGAAGAGGACACATTTTGGATAGTAAGAGGGCCTGTCAACTGATTGTAGTCCAAATTTAGGGTCACTAAAGAAGGAATTTTGAACAAATAGGGAGGAATTGTGCCATTGAATGAATTATGTGACAAGTCAATCGTTGAAAGCAACATTGAGCTGGAAATTCTACTTGCATCAAATGGGATTGAACCTGACAACTGATTAAAAGAGAGATACAATGACTCAAGTTGCGTGAGTTTTGCCAACGATATTGAGAACTTGCCAGTGAGCTTATTATGTGAAAGCCACAGCTCAGTTAGCCTAGTGAGGTTTCCGAGTGAAGACGGAATTTGCCCGCTGAGCTGATTCTTCTGAAGAGAAAGATATTCCAGCTTTGCAAGTCTTCCGAGTGTAGTCGGTATTTCACCACTGAAGTTGTTGCTTGAGAGGTCGAGTATTGTAATTTGGGAAAGGTTGCCAATTGAAGTTGGAACCTTCCCTGAAAAGCTACAATTGCTCAGATCCAAGACATTCATGGAGCTGAGATTGCCAATCGTTTCAAATAACATCCCCGAAAATTTTGTGGAGGAAAGAACCAATGACTTGAGGCTACTTCCATTATGAAATTCTGGAAGAAAACCAATAAGTTGATAGTTGAACGATGCATCAATGGATTGGATTGTCGGCAAATGGAAGATGCTCATTGGGAAGTCACCATTCAGGTTGCATTCACGAAGCGACAAAGATTCCAGAGAAGAAAGATTTCCCAAAAATTCAGCTTCTATTGAAGAAAGGTCCACTCCAGCAAGGTCAAGGACCCTCAAATTTGTACTGTTTTGGACAAGAATTCTCCAGACTACTTTTCCAAGAGACAAAGTATTGGTAATATCGTAATTGCCACAGGAAAGATCAAGGGAGACTAGATTGGTTAGCCGCGAGATTTCAGACGGGATTCTCCCAGAAAACATGGAGGAAGAGAGGTTAAGATGTGTTAACCTCAAAAGACGGCCAAATCCCGACGAAATGGTGGAGAAATTGAAGTTGTTGTAGGCAAGATTGAGATGCTGAAGATGAGTCAAGCCGAAGAGGCTGCTGTTGGAATGCAAAGGCCCTTCAAGAGAGCTGCTGCTGAGGTCTAGGCCTACTACGTAACCTGTTTTGTCACATTCAATCCCATCCCACGAACAACAATTTGTCCCGGCCTTCCAAGTCTCCATTTTCGGATAATTGTAGTCGGTGAAGTAGTCATCTGGCTCTTTGAGTGGAAATTCTTGTTTGAATTGTAGCAGTATCGAACTCTGCTCCCCGCGGCATCTTGGAAGTGAACTTTGTGAAGCACTTGTAGAGGCATTCAAAGAACGTGCTACAAAGAAGCAACACAATATGAGGTAAAGTGTGAGGTGAAGAATTTGGTGATTGATTGCACTCCCCATTTTGGAATAGAGAATTTAGAATTGTAGCAGTGATAAGACTTGAGAGAATTGGGAAAACACATGAATACATAGATATATATATATATATATATATATATATATAAAGCTTTAATAAGGGTGTACAATATTTACAGATAAATGTCACGTTGGTACCATAGTTTTGCTATTGATGAAAAAATTGTCACGTTGACTTGCATATAGTTGTGCACGCGCAATCACCATGGACGAGTGTGAAAACGAGTCCTTTGAAAATGTGGGCAAAAAGAAAAAGATATATGGTCCACTGCCTTTATGGAATGAGGATAAGATATTAGAAATTTTCTCATTTGATCAACATGAGTAATTAATGTGGTCTCGACATTGCTATGTTCTTGCTCTAAAATATGGTGTGAAATTAAGTACTTTTTTCACAATGTGTAACTGAAGTTTTGGTTACCATCTTCTTCCAAGGATCCCATTCAATGATTCTATCTAGGAAATTGCTGATTGAAAAGGAATTTGCAGGCAGTTAAATAGTGCAGGCGCGCGTCGCTTTCCGCCGCCGATGTGGAACTAACTGTCCATGTGGAAGTTATACTGAAAGACTAAGAAAATTCAAATGATAGAAATCTCCCAAAACTTGCAACACTGCTTTCTTGAATTGTTACATCTAGATATAGGCCCAATGTCTAAGAAATAGGAACAGAGCAATAAACACGCAACCAATAACGCAGCTCTTGATGTTGTCTTGTATGATGATATGAGAACCGACAGTGGCCATCACGACTGTCGTTGGGCCTAATTAAAACCATAAGACATTTTGATCAAAGTCATCCTTGAGAAAAACGCGTGTTTTACTTTAAAAAAAATAAAAAGTCAGTTTATGGCAGTCATCACTAGAGTTTATCCTCAATTTTTTTTTTTTTTTCGAGTTGTTCTACTATTAGGAATTAGAAAGGTATTGAGAAATTAAGAGAGAAGAAGGGAGAAATTAGGAAATTATGGAATTCTTATTTAATAATTTTTAGTCATTGCCTGCCTTGTCTGGCCAATTTATAGGCTAATTATAAATCCAGGACGGGAAACTAATTAAATGCATAAATCAAACAAAATAAAATAAAATTAATCAACATTAATTCTAATTCTTTATTGATACTGTTCAATTACAGTTGTACATGTTCATACACACATACATTTGGTCGATTTATACTTTTTCAGAATTAAGATTTTTACTATTTTTCTTCTACCAAGATTTTGATGAGTATTCATTTTGACCACTTGAAAAGAAAAAGAAAAGAAATCCGGGAAAATTTTGGTTCAACCGTTCTTGTAAAAAGCAAAAGTTGTTATAATGTAAAGCTACCATATTATATGCTACAGTGTTAAGAACTAATTTGTTCAAACCAAAATTTCCAAACACCAAGGACGGAGGGAGGTAAGGGCGAGGTCCTTGCATTTTTTTAAATGTATATATACACTTACACCCATGTATATATGTATTTGTGTGTTGCCCTTAAGTTAATATATATTTCAAATATATATCTATTAATGGTAATTTCATTATATTTTCTTTATTTGTTTCTTTTTTTATATTAAACCCTAGGTGCTTGACATCCAAACATTTATGGTGCATTATCAATATAATAATTAAGGGATTATGTTAAATAATTTAAGTATAAATTCTGTGAGCTTAAGTTTATGCTTGCAAATTTATTAAATATTTTTAAGAACATAAACAGTATCACAAAGATTATTGTTTAAATTTGATTTTTATGATAAATTTCATAAAAGTAAAAATGAGATTACTAAGGGTAAAAATCTTTCTATAGTCTTATACAAGAAAAAAATGATATGAAAATAAGCTAGAAAGCTTAAATGTTGCAAAATATGTTGTAACAAATATTAAGACAAAACTACAATTTAAAGAAAATACTTTATAAAAATATGAAAAATCAACCGGTGGCAATGGCAGTGCTTGCTCAACTGGTTCTACATCATCAACTAAAGGGGACGTCGTCATTAAAATGCCGACTATCATCTTCTTGTACATCTTCCCATGATCACCATTCACAACAAATGGAGAAACTGAATCCAATCTAACCTGAATTTCAACAAGAAACTAGACTTCTTAACTTTTTCACCATCATCATCAATAAAAGTCACAAAATAAAGTACACCTCTAAGTGTTTTAGTTTGCATAGACATTCATCTATGTGAATCGGATCAAGAATATTTGATCTTTCAAAGGGAGGGTGTGAATGAAATGCAACCCTATGTGTTTTTCCGGCTAAACAAGCAACACATGTTTTAACAGGCATACCGTGCAAATTCAATAGAAATTGCTTTTTGGAAAGAAGTTGTAGTCCTTTTTTGCCGATGTGACCAAGGCTTTGTGCTAAAAATTAATGCTTTTGTCCTTGTGATTTCATGTTGAAAGAATAAACTTTAACACTTTTATATTCATGTTTAACTATTTTTATCAAATATATATATATATATATATATTTTCTAAGAATAATATTCTATATTTAAGAGCTCTGATCAAAGCTTAAAGTTCAATTTCTTTGATCAAAATAATCTTTCATAAATTCTAAAATTTTTAATTGCTAATTAATAAATAAAACATATATTCCTCATTATAAATTTCTCCCCTTATTTGATATATTTTCATACTTAATATGAAAACATATTTAGACTTATAATTTTATCATAAAAATAATAGTCATAAATTACAAAAATTTTCGTAAATTAAATTGACTATTTTAAGTCAATTTAATTCAAGTTCTGAAATTAACATGAATTTGTGCTTTATGGTAAAACCAAAACTACTTATAATTAAAAGTTGTTTATGAGTCCATATCCAATCTATGAATACTTTTGAACCTTCCTTCATCACCACATGGATTTGAAACTAATCCGTTTGTGATATTGCATTGCCTTAAAGGCTCGTGAAATGCTTGTAGACTCCCTTAGTGTTTCTTTTTATTATTACTATTATTATTGTTGTTGTTGTTGCTGCGGTTGTTGTTGTAATAAAAATAATAAACTTTATGTAATTGCTAATGCCTATGAATAGCTAACTATTACATATAGGATATTGAAATTCTTGAACTTCAAAGAATGCTTATGGCCTTGTTAAAATTATTATCATATCTTATGATCCCATTGAAATTGAGATCGATCGTACATCCATGGATATTATGCTCACCACTTCTGAATTTTGGTATTGAGCTATTGATCACATGATCTAAACTGATATTGTGTAGGAATTCCACGTAGTTATACTGAGTCAAAAAATTCATTTTTATCAATTAATCTCAATTTAGATTTTCTAATTGAGATCCTTGTAAAGGCCACTACCTTGGCTTATACATGAAATTATTGAATTACAAAATCTTGGTTTAGTACACTAATTATTTTTAACTATCCGAGTGTGCTATCATGACATCTATTTTGCACCGTGTTTCATACAAAGAGCACATAATTGTGCATTCATAATATTATCTATTACTAAAGTCTTATAGTTATTCAGACTTTCTAAATGTGCATTAATTAGGAAAAATTCATGATTATAAATCGTGATTTAAGCTACAATTTAAACTTGTGAATTTTTCAAACGTTACAGGGGGTTTCCAACCTCAAGCTGAATTCTCATAGCTTCTCGTAACACTTAATGGTACTATGTGTCACCAATTTATTATAGTTATGGAATTGTGGAATTTTAGCTGGAACTCCTCGAATCTTGACCCATATATAATTGTTTGCATTTCTAAGTAAACCTTGACTTAGGATTCTTTCTGGTGTAATCGATCGGGTGACTGTCTACTCAAACTGTTGAGCATGAATTGACTTGTCCAAAGTCAACCATTTTCGTAGATTTTTCATGCTCTCTCATGAATGTTTCTCGTATGTCATATCGAAGCTTAAACTTACAAGCTCTAAACCTATATTTCCTCATAAACTTAATGGCGTGGTTATGGAAAAATCCTTAATTAACTATACTTATTAATTTTTAGATTTTCCTAGCCATTATAACTACCACCGTTATGTTCAACCTCAAACTCCTCCTCCACCTCATGAAACACCATATTGTGCCTCCTCGTAATGTACCTTAAAGTACAGGCGTAATCGAACCAGTCCTCAGCAATTGAAACCATCTCATGGGAGCTCTCAAAAACAATGCCAAGACCACTAAGATCACAACGATTCTTGCTCTTATTCTTCTCCTCCAATGGAAGGCATAAGCGACAAAGAGGGCAGGAATTGTGTAGCTCGAGCCATGGGAGAATGCAATTGGCGATGTAGAGAAGGAGAGAAACAACGTTTGTAACAGAGCCAAATGGCGGCAATAAAGATGGATGGAGACGAAGATGGCTAACAAAAGTGACGATCTCAACAAAGAAAAGGAAAGAGGCAAAGAAAGAGCAAAACCCTAGCAAACGGTAGCCTGATTTTTTTTTTCCAAAGAATGAAAAAGAGAAGAGAAGCCCTCACTCTCTATCATGTTATATGTTTTATATTTATATTTATATATATAATTTTTTTAAAGAATATGTACAAGTATACAGGGAAATGTTTAGGATAGGGAAAACAATCCCATCCCCACCCCACCCTTGGTTGGCATATAGCCAAGAAAAACCAACCCCAACTCCAAAACCGCTTAAAATGGGGAAAATCTGACCATGGGGCACCACCCTACTAGATAAAATTGCCATCCTTACCAACCCACTTGAAGTAGGACTAGAGAGTGAAAATAGAAAAGAAGAAAAAGAGGAGGAATTAGAGATTTGAAGAAAAGAAGTGAAGAAATTATAAAAGAATTGAGAAAGAGGACCAAGGGAGAAGAAGGGAGAAACAATGAATCCTTGTTCAATAATCTTTACATTCTATTTGGTTTCTAAGTTAGAGTAAAAAAACAATGCAAGGTTTTTAGCAGCTACAGTAAAAAGTAAAAGCTATTACAATGTAAAGCTCTCATATGCTACAATTTTTAAACCAACATTTTCAATTTCAACTACTGTCCCAAACACCTATTATTAGTCACATGTTGCCTTGTCTATAATAATGTAGCCAATTTATATAGGCTATTTAACTTTGTAATGGGTTGATGTATGATTGGAATCAATTTTGTAAATTTTTAATGTAGATGCTAGTAGTTCAAACCATTTAAAATAGATAACGACTAAAATAACAGTTCCAACTGGAATAAAAAACAATTCCTACCATTTGGGAATTCAAGTTCTAAAAGCAAAACTAGACAGGTTTTGTCAAAAATCAACTAATTCTAGGATGTTTAGGAAGTGAGGTAAAACTGAGAGTAAGTACTGTATTATGTAAGAGGTTTATATTATAGTATACTTTTATTTTGTACTATATAATGTGAGAGCTTTATACTTTATGAGTTGAAACTACCTGATTTTGCCAAGCACCCATGTCACCTTTTGAAAATATTCTTTAGAAAAGATTTAGAGTAATTTGCATTTGTGGTCCCTTAACTCTTTAGTATGTTACACTTTAGTCTCTTTTTTTTTTAAAAAAATTTTGACACAACAACTCTTAGACACTTAAAACCTTGGTAATTAAGCCCTTTTCATCAAATCTATTAAAAACCTTGGAGAAAAATAAATGTACACATCATGTGAAGGATTTTAAGATTACAATTACAAAACTGTCCTTGTTCTCCTTTACAGCTTTAACTTTCAACAAAGCCAAAAGAAAAAAAAAAAAAGAAAACAAATTACCTCTGGCTCTTAATCATAGAATCATCACACCCACAAGCCTGCCCTTCCACCTAGAGCACCGTCGCGAGCGGCGACGATAGATCCAATACTTGGCGAAGCTCCATCGACGCATCTTACCGTCCTCTCTCATCAAGAACATGCCCATCATGTCGTCGCCAGACCATCGCCTCCGCCTCATGAGCTCAGCCCCATCGCAAACTCAGATCAGTCGCGATCATACGAGCCTAACGCTGTCATCGAGCTTCCTACCACCTCGGCCCCAAAAAACGTTGCGATCGACTCCCTGGCGTAGCCTTGTTCCAAATCATCGCCACCTATCCCTACCTAAGATCTCCCTCCCTGTCTAGTCCTCTCTGGCCTAGATTTCTTTTTTGCAAGAAAATTGAATAGTATCCCTAGGAAGAACGTAAATTTTTTGCTTTCAAATTGAATATTGTCTCCACTAGGCTAGATTTTTTTTTTTTTTTTTGGTTCAAAGATCCTATCCATGCTTAGTTAAATGGGCAGTTTGGATTGGTGATTACGTTTTTTTTTTTTTTAATTTAGTTTGATGATAGATGAAACATGCTTCATATTAGAGAAGTTAAATGGAAAGGATCTAAAAGTGATAGTTGTGGTGCTGATGATGAAAAGGCAAAGGAGGAAAGGTTAAAATAACTAGAGATACAACAATGGGCCGAGGCCCTTGGGCAGGGCCTGGCCTGTCCTGGCTACAATGATGGGTTGGGCCGGCACGGCCTGGCACTGTTCACGGCCTGGCCCGGCCCATAAATATTGATGGGCTAGGTTGAGCCAATATATGTTGGCCCATGGGCCGGCCCAGCACGGCCCATGGAAAATCATGGGCTGGGCCAAGCTAGGCCTGTGCTGGGCCAGGCCACAATGAACAATATTTTTTATGTTTTTTTTTTTTTGTTTTTAGTAATTTGGTAAACATCTTATGTATAATTATCCCGATTGTACTCTTTTTTTTACCAAGGTTTTGTCTCACTGGGTTTTTCTTGGAAAGGTTTTTAATGAGGTAATCGTAAATAAAATATCTCTTTTTATATTTCTCTTGACTATTCAAACTTTTATATTTGTTAACTTGTTTATGCTTAGATAGGCTGGCCTTAAACCCATGATAGGCCAAGATGGGTTGGCCTATTTAATGTGACGACCCTCACTACGTGGCCGTCACTTAACTTAAACTTGGTCGTAAACTTAAACATACTTATTAATAAAGTACAAAATTTCAGGATAATTTTTTTTTTTTTTAAATGGATTCTTGTTATCGAATCCTTGGCATTAAACCTTAGAAGGAATAATAACTGTTTTTCTAAAACTTAATAACATATGAATTCTTAAAGATAAAGAATTCTCAACGTGTAACTTTGAAAGATATAATAATCATTTCT
>CAMOHE010044103.1:16255-50860 GCA_946598075.1 Artocarpus hirsutus
TTTATATTTCTCTTGACTATTCAAACTTTTATATTTGTTAACTTGTTTATGCTTAGATAGGCTGGCCTTAAACCCATGATAGGCCAAGATGGGTTGGCCTATTTAAGGCCCACAGCATGGCCCATGTAAAATTGGCTAGTGGGCCGGGCCAAGCCAAGGTAATTTTAATATGGGCCAGCCCGACCCGGCCCACGGCCCGAGTGGGCCTAAGGAGAACTGGCCGAGCTGGGCCGGGCTAGGCCGGCCCATTCTTGCATCACTAAAAATAACTGATTAGGAACCTCGAATTTTTTTATGATTGAAAATACCATTATACCCTTTAAAAAGGGTCACGTGATGTGCATGTGCATGATTTTGTTAGGCTTTGGGCTTATTTTGAAGAAATTCCATTACTTGCCAAGGGTTTAAGAGTTTAAGGATAGTTTTGCTAAAATTAAAAAAAGAGCACTAAAGTTTCACATTCTACTAAAGAGTTGATGGACCATCGATGTAAATTACTCAAAGATTTAAAAAGAAACTTAAAAAACATTATAAAGTTAAGGACTTTTCTTTTTATTTGTAAAATGCATGAGATAAGAAATTAAATAAAACTTTTGGAAAATTGGGTTGGGTACGTGCGACTAATGGACTTTGGTTGAGCTGTTCAGCTATTGATCAGTGCGATACAGACGAGTCATCTAGTGCTCCCATTGTCTAAAGGAGGGCGTACCCATCTCAATTTCAAATGCTAGCGCTTTTTAATAGCCTATTTAAAATAAATGATCACAACTTTTTAAAATTAGACAAATGTGTATTTATCAATGATAAACTAAGTTTAACTGATAAATTCAAATTTATCAGTATTAAACTTAATAAACTCAAGTTTATCACTAATAAATGACAATTTGCCTAATTTTAAAAAGTTATAATCATTTATTTTTAAAAAGGTCATTTGTCTTTGTATCTCTTTCTTTCTATCATTGCAATAAAATAAATTTTTCGATCATGTGACCAATGCACAGGGGAAAAAAGGGTCATAGTTAGGGGTACCCATCACACGAATGAGTTAAGAAATTTCAACATCAACATGATCTGTTCTGACATGAGTTGACATGAACACGATTTATACTAACCTGTTCTTTATGCAACCTATGAAACACCAATGATCTACAACCTGTTAATGACCTGTTACCTGCTAATGATCCGTAATAACCAGCACTAACCTGTGACCTTATTTAGCTTTGAATTTATAATAATATAACATAAAAATAAACATAAAACGAATTTTCTTAAGATAAAATGAGTTCCATACTAGAACAACAAAAAATTAAGTACTAAAATTTTTAAAAATATCTAACAAAATAACAAGTCTAACACCAACAAAACAACAAGTCCAACAAAATAAAAAGTTTCAAGTAATCAAACTAAAATTATCTTCTTATTATTCAAGAGTTACAACTAATTTAGTTTGAAACTTGGTCTGAAATTAAGTGATCTAATAATAGGGAAAATATTATAAAAAATATTTAATTAATTAATCACAAGTCAGACAGATCATTTTATAGGGTGTTTGGAAGGTGGTGGGAACCAGTGGTGAGAACCACTTTTACTGTAGCATATGAGAACTTTACACTGTAGCAATTTTTTTTATTGTTACTGTAGCATGTGAGAGCTTTTTACTGTTTATAACTGATTTTGTGGTGGAAACCGCAGTTCCCACCACTTTGCCAAACACCCCCTTAGTATTATGCGAGTTGATTTGAACACGACTTGTTTTTGAAGGGTCAATTTCGAATTGACTCTAAAATGACCTATAATTAATTTTTTTTGACCCTAAACATGTAAAAAAGCCCTTCAAATTTATGTTATGTTTTCGTATTATAACCCATATTACCCCCCTAGTCGTAGTAAACTAAACTAGAAAATTAGAAATGAATCCAATAATTCCAATTTCCAACTCATCAACGACGACGACGTTTACTGTTTCTAGTTCTCCCCAGAAAAAAGAAGTGCCGCCATATGCTCTAGCTTTAGCTTAGGTTTCAAAAGAATTTCGCGCGGGAGATTAGAAAAAGCAGCATAATCCACAGAAGAAGGAAGAATGTCGAGTCATGATCTTGAATTGGAGAAAGCTCGGTTGCTAAGCTTGGCTCTCGAAGTCGGCTTCGATGAGGCTTCCGCAAACAAGTGCTTCGATCGTCTTCTCCAGCTCTACGGTACCCCATTTCAATTTCAAATTTGAAAAATCTTTTCTTTTTTGTTCTTTTTTCTTGTTTAAATTCTTGAATTCTCATTTTTTGCCCTTTTTTTGGTGGTTGGGTTGATTAGGTGACGATGGGCGAGATTTCATCACCGTGGAGCAGTGCGGCGACGATTTCCTCGCTTCGCTGGCCGAATCCATGGAGGACACGGAGGAATGGGACGATTTGCAGGACGCCGAAATGGAAGCTTCTGGAAATTTGGGAACTTGGCTTGGCCATGAAGTTCCGGTCGATAATGGTTGCAAGGCGAGTGGAGATGTTCATGTCGTAGATGATGCTTATTATTCGCCTGTGGCTCCCAAGAATAGAAATTTTGTGGAATTGGACTCTTCGAGTGACAGTGACTTGGATTTGGGAGCTCGGAAGCAAAAAGATACGCCTTCTTCGTCTTCTGATTGGCGAAGAACTTCTGGGTTTGCGCAGAGTTCAGGGAAATGTTCTTCAGGGTCTCTGGTAAGAAGTACTATTAGTTTCATTACTGTTTTTATTTATTTATTTTTTATTCTCTCTTAGCTTTATTTAATATCAGTGAATTTGTTATTTTTATGCCATTTTGTTGTGTATCTGTGAAGTTGTGTTTCCAATAATTAAGGGTCAAGCAAAATGTTTAATGGGACTTGGGAAGTCCTTCGTATGAGCCCCTTTTAAGCTTAATCACAAATTGAGGTCTACAATGAAGGAAAAGAGAGAGAGAGAGAGAGAGAGAGAGAGAGAGAGAGAGAGAGAGAATTTGACATTTCAAAGTACTAAAGTAGTCTGTGTCTTTTGAAGGACTGTAAAAGCAGTGTCACTCGAGAATCCATTTCGACAAAGAGTAATGGAAACCAGTGCCTCGGGACATCGAGAGATGAAGTTGAGACTCTGAGTTATGAGTCATTACAGGCTCTGGACGACCTTGAATTGGCCAATGTTGTAATATTTGGAAACAGGGAATTTCGACCTTTGCAGTATCAGGCTTGTAAAGCAGCAATGGAAAGGCGTGATTGCTTCATTCTTATGCCTACCGGGGGTGGTAAAAGCCTATGTTATCAGGTTATTTTTCTTTTGAATTATCGTTTATCAATGGCCTTTCTTGTGGATGTTCCTATGGATTATCAACATATTATCTCCAAAAGGTTTGGCAATTGCATATAAACTTGAGTACTTGGTTTGATTGTAACACTGTAGTTACCATCAATACAAAACAATTCTTTTTCACCTGGTCACCATTCTGAAACTTCAAACGTTCGATCTAGGCTATGTTGATGTGATAATTTCTTGGTTTTATAAAGAGCATTTCTTAGTCATTTATCGCCATCGATAGAGATATAGACCTAGAAAAAAGGTCTTAAGATCTTCCCATTGTTCACGAAAATGCTTGAATTTAAAATTGATTCGTGGTCAAAACATGTTCAATTGGAGGGAAAAACCGTAATCTGTAGAAGGTTCCTATGAGATACAAAGTTGGAACTCGCATTAGCATACAAGTTTGTGTTAAAAATTGTTGAATATAAGGACATACGTCTGCTCCATGCTGTAACATTTCTCTGTATATTTCCCACAGCTTCCGGCAACTCTACAACAAGGGGTGACCATTGTCATATCTCCACTGCTTTCTCTTATTCAGGATCAGATAGTTACACTGAACCTTAAATTTGGTATTCCAGCAACTTTTTTAAATTCCCAACAGTCCCCGTCCCAAGCAGGAGCAGTCCTCCAAGAGCTAAGGCAAGGTTTTTCATTTCTCTTTATGAGGCTTATTCTCCCATCTTGAGAAATGTAAGAAGATATTACATTCTCGTCATTAGACTTGTAGCCTTGCTGTGGAGATTTTTTTTCCTCTTTACTTGTTATGTTATTCCTCCGTCATGTTCATGTTGTGTACCATTGGTTCCAGGAAAGATAAACCATCATGTAAGCTCTTGTATGTGACTCCTGAGAGAATTGCTGGAAACTTTACGTTCATTGATGTACTGAAAGGCCTGCATCGGAAGGTGAGTTTTTTCAGGTTATTGTCTGAATTTTGAACAAAACCATGATTTGATGATTAATAATGGATTTAAATAGTGCTTGCACTTTAATCACAGGGTCAATTAGCAGGGTTTGTTGTTGATGAGGCGCACTGCGTGAGGTAAGATGTTTTCTTAGTTCCAACAGTGGTAATTTTACTATCCAATTTACAGCATTGAATTCTCAATATTTGTTGCAATCTTGCCTTCACTCTTTAGAACAGTTTCCGCATAGATTATGTGTTGATTGGAAATAAAAATATGTAGTCACCTTTTCGAGTCATGGTTTCCTTTAGTCGCGTGTGCCACAATAATATGTGGCTTTCTTTGTGCATTGTAAATTATTTAACAGTTTATTCCGTTAAACTAGCTTTGGCTTCATTAAGTATTCACTTATGTTATTATTTTATTTTTCATCTTAATACCTCACCTGGAATGTGATTACATGCTTGTATTGGATGACGAAATACTTCATGTGTTGATTGGGCAAAAGCCACGTGTTTGCACATGGAAATGAGATTTAAGAAACTAAGAATAATTCTTAAAATTTGTTTTCTGTCTATTAGTAGTCTTTTCTAAAAGTATACCAAGAAATTTATTCAAGTTTTCGAGATGTTAACGACTTACTGAGTTTCATGTAGAAAATTTATTTGCATACTGTTGATAAAAGGCCATAGTTTGAGGGTTGTTACATCATAGGAATGTTTTGCTACTGCAAACTGCTACTATTCGAAGACCTATGAGACTCTTATCATGTGGTTTCTTTTGAACAAATTCTACTTTTAGTTTTAAATTTTTAGTTCTTTCCAGCCAGTGGGGACATGATTTTCGTCCAGATTACAGAGGACTGGGATGTCTTAAGCAGAATTTCCCAAATGTTCCAGTGATGGCGTTGACTGCCACAGCAACTGATTCAGTTCGGAAGGTACTATGGTTGAAAGAATCAACCTCTCTTTCTTTCTTTGCATGGTTGGGAAAAGAGGGTAATTCAATAATGCCACATTGATCCTATGCAGGACATATTACAAGCTTTAAATATTCCCCACGCGCTTGTCCTTAAAAGGAGTTTTGATAGACCCAACTTGAAATACGAAGTAGTTGGTAAGACCAAAGAGCCACTAAAGCAGCTTAAACAGCTCCTGAACGACCGTTTTAAGAATCAGTGTGGAATCATATACTGCCTTTCAAGAAGTGAATGTGCAGACGTTTCAAAATTCTTGAATGAAAAATGTAACATTAAGACGGTGCATTACCATGCTGGCATGTCCTCTTCCCAAAGAGTTGCTGCTCAGAAAAAGTGGTATCAAGGAGAGGCCCACGTTGCATGTGCTACAATCGCTTTTGGCATGGGAATAGATAAACCAGATGTTGTAAGTCCAGCTTAACTTTGTGATTTTTTTTTTTTTTTTGGGTACAATTATTCCATGATAGTGATTATCTGGCCTTATTTTTGACTTTACATAATTGAACTGAGAAATTACCCTTATCAATATCCAGCGGTTTGTCATCCACAATACAATGTCCAAATCAATTGAAAGCTATTATCAAGAATCTGGAAGGGCAGGAAGAGATAATCTTCCCGCGGTGTGCATTGTAATGTACCAGAAAAAGGATTTCAGTCGTGTCGTATGCATGTTGAGGAATGGGCAAGGATATAAGCACGAAAGCTTCAAGAGGGCAATGGGTCAAGCTCAGAAAATGCAAGAGTATTGTGAACTAAAGGTTAGTAAACTTCATCAACCAGTTGGTTATTCTTATATATTCTTGCATTCACCATAAAAGTAACTCGATATTTTATGCCAAGTCACACAACAAACTGATGATTTTTTCCCCCATTCTTAACTGCTTTGAAATTTTAGGATCAGTGCAGAAGACAAACACTATTGAAACACTTTGGAGAGTGTTTTGACCAAAAGGGGTGCAAGTTTGGATCTAATCCTTGTGATAACTGTCTCAAGGCTTCCACCTGAGCACATGCATGTGCTATGTTTCTGCACAACGAAGAATGCAATGATTCAATGGGAATTTTTCAGCTAATCTTATCCTCGAGACTTGAGGGTATGTCTTGTTTATTTTGGCCCCCCAGGACATCATAGACTGCAAGTGCGTTATTCGTTTCTTGTTTCGCAAGGCTCCAAAGCTTGTCTGGTCCCTTATAAACGTCCTCGGAGAGAAGTCTGGACTCATGTAATTTCATTCCTTTAACTCAGTTTCTTTCACCTTTTTTAGTTCACAATTCTTTTCGCTTAAATTTCCCTCAATATGAGAAAAATTGAGTCCCTTTTTTTTTTTTCTTTTTTTGGCTTCGTGCGAGTTCCTTGTTTCTTGCTTCTAAAGCATTACGCATAACTAAAAGAGGGGAAATTGCTCAAAAATTAGTTCAGTTTGTACTACTAACTGGTCCCAAAACGAAAAGTTTCGCAAAGTGTTACCCAATCTTAAGACTCATGCTCATTGGTTACAAACTCTGCAGGTTCAATTACTAGTCTAGGACCTTTTGAAAAAAAAAAAAAAAAAAAAAAGCCTGGGACAGCCCTTTTAGCCATCAGATTATTGGCTTTGCAGTCAAAAAGGATTTGCATAATCTGTCTTAGCATCTTTAGATACGAGATCTAAATCTCAAACTGATTAAGAATTTTGACAAGTAATTTGACGAAAGAGCACATGCAATTTGCGACCCATCATTTGTATTCTACGTAATAATGCTTGGGCTTCCTCTACACTATTAGACAATGACATGGGAACCACCTTAAATAATGTAATTCCATGTTTTTTGGGCTGAAAATAGTAACGAAGTAATTCACGTGGGACCCTCTTTCAGACCTCTCTCAAATGTGAGCTCTATAAATCAATTGTTTTTGGCAAATACTTTAGGAAGAGAGAGAAAAAAAAATCGAAGCACGATGAGGTTAAACAGTAGAAGCCAAAGGATATGATGACGGTACAAAAATCTCAATAGGCAAAAAGCAAAGGAAAATAACTTGTTTTTGTTAACCCTCTTCCATTTGGGTTTAGCCTACTTCTCGTTTTAAGATTGAAAAGTTTAGTTAGAGATGGTTAAAAGACGAACTTGAGTGGACTTTTTTGCTTTGGAATCTCAACAAAGCTAGAAAGTAGTAAGCAACAAAGAGTATTGAAATCTCACGCATCCTTTCATGGTTGTGAAACGTAAGCTCACCGACCCAAAAATGATACATTGAAAAGATTAAAAAATAGAAGTAAAAATAAAACCTTGACAAATAAGATTGTAAAAGGAAAACGTTGATCTTCAGTTGCTTTTTGGGTGCAATGAAGAATTAATCTTACTTTATGAGAGAGAGAGAGAGAGAGAGAAATAAAGTAGACCATTTTGATTTCTTTTGGTCTCAATTGAGATTATTATAATACATCATTGATGTCCTGCAAATTGGTCTTTTGGCTTGCATTTCTTGTCCATCACTTATTTACATGTTTGAAATTTTAGTTTTAATTTATCACAACTATAAACAATATAAAGTTTTTAACAGTTATAGTAAAAAAAAAAAAAAATTTATAGTGTAAGCTTACAGTTTTTAAACTTAAAACTTCAATGACAACTGAAATTTCAAATACTCTACTCTTGTCACAAAGAAGTTAATAATAATGTTGAAGATGTTCTTATCCTTTGAATATGGAATTATTTATGTGAAAGCCTGGAATGGAACACAGATCAAATTAACATGATTTTTCTGTCCACTGTATACACAATAATGAAGGTGAACAATGTCCCATACCTATCATGGACCAGGAAAATGAATTCATTTTCTTTTTTTTTTTTTTTTGTGTGAAGCATGAAAATATAACTTGTTTAACAATAAAAAAAAGTTTTATAAATAGGATTAATGGTTGGTGTACGTTAAGGATTTTTTTTTCCTTTTATTTCAAATGCAAGCTCCTTAAAAACTGATGGACAATTATAGATATAAATCAATCAACAGATTTTGTTTTTGGCAATCAGTCAATAGATTTGATTTGAGGGTAATTTGAATTTGGAAGTCTTGGATTATTAAAGCAGGGTCCTAAGTCCCGACAATTGATATTTTTAAAAAAATAGTATTTTTAATATTATATTATAAAATAAGCCAAAAAAAGCAATTTTGTTCGACTGAGGAGTTGGGGCTCAGACGCTCACAAGAGATAAAGCCCCACCAGGTGAGAAACATGTGAGAACCCACCTTTTATAATGGGCCGGACTCAGCCCAACTGGAAATATAGTTTCGAAGATGGGAAAGAAAGAGAAAATTATAATCCACAAGCAAATTATTGTCATGAATTATTGTAATGAAGTTAAAATTTAAAATAATATTTAAAAAATTTTAAAAATATTATAATGATATAATAATTATCTTAATAATATTATATATTATATTATATAATTATATAGTATTAATATTAATGATATTATTTTAACATATATTAGTAAAATTTTTATTAATACGAGTTATATTTTAATTTAATAAATATAATTAGATTAATTGTTTCATTAATTTAATAAAAAAACAATATAATGTTATCACAACTCATATTCATTTCCCACGTGGCAGTGAACAAAAGGGCTGCTAGTACTTAATGGCCTAGCAGTGAAGTTATTTGACAGAGAGAGGGGAGAGAGAAGCGTTTCATGTCATCTGCCTGCCTCAAAGGATTTATTACCGCTCAGAAACAAACTCCTTTTATTGCTTAAAAAAATTAAGAAAAGAATTTTAAAATTCTTCCAAATGAAATCCCATTTGACCACTAGTGTGGCTCCATTGTTTTAATTCCCTCCTAGTCTGAGCTCTCTCTCTCTTCTCTCTCTTTCTTCCTCTGCTGTAATTGGGCAATGCACATTTATTCTAAGAACTCCCAATTTTTATTTTTATTTTTTTGACTTTTGAATTCAGATCTCAATTATTACATTGTCATTGTGGTTTGGTTTAGAAAGTTACTCCACAAAAGGAGAAAAAAAAGGAAAGAGATTGGGGTTTGTGGGGAACTGGGGAATGAGGGGGTTTTTTTTGGGCTAGAAAAGCACACGGTTAGATTGATGGAGCTTTGAAGAGTGCCCATTCGAAGGAAGTTTCTTGTTGTGTTGTTTGTTCGTTTTTCTTGCTGATTTTTGCAAGTCTGGGTTTTGAAGAAATTGCTACTTCTACAACTTTGGAGTCTGGAAAAATGGGTTTTGCGGATGAGAGATTTTGGATGAAATGACTACAAGTAAGTGTTTTCCTTTACTTCTTGAACTTCCCTTTTTAGTGGGTGTCGAGTTGAATGAGCAGAAAGAACCAACAAAAAAAAATCGTTTTGCAGTTCTCTCTCTCTATCTCTCTTTAACGGCTTTAAAAGTTAGGGTCTTTTTGTCCAAGCCTATTCAAAGGAGCAATGTAGGTAGCTCTCTCTCTCTCTTCATGTTTACTATACATCCCCAAAGAAAAAGGAAAATAATAAAGATATGAAGTCGGCTTTTTAATGTCTTTGTACTATGATTCAAACATGACCAAATCTTACATAAATGAGGTGACAACAATTTGGATATGGGATTTTTTAATTTTTTTTCTTTTCTTGGTCTTTCTAATTTGTAAATGCAAAATTGTATTAGGTTTTTAGGTAGAAAGTATGGAGGCTGAGAAGAAACGTTCAAAAGGAGGGTTTCTTGATTTGTTTGATTGGAATGGAAAGTCTCGGAAGAAGCTCTTCGCAAACAATATAGAAGAGTTGCCTGGTACCAATTAGGCGCTTCTTAGTTGAATATATTGTTTGCTAAATTGCACATTCTAAAAGTTTCCTCTTATTTTGGTTCCTCAAGGTTCAAAGCAAGGAAAAGAAATTGAGGAGAGTTGTTCGAAGTCAGTCATCCACAATGTGGTACAAGAAAGCGTTTACCTTCTTCTCGTTATGTTCTTTCTTTAGTTTTCTTTATGGTTATTCTTTTCTTGTGTGGTTTGTACTTATGGTGTATTTCCAGGTGGATGTGGATGAAAGTGAAACGAGTGTGAGTAATAAAGGAAGTAGCGACTGGAATTCCCTCTCATGCGTAACTAGTGAAGATGGAAGTGGGACTAGAGCCCCAGGTGTAGTTGCAAGACTGATGGGTTTAGATTCATTGCCAACTTCGAGTGTTGCAGAGCCCTCTTCTATTTCTGCCCCATTCTCCGAGTCATGCTCATTTAGAGCTTCTCATCACAACAAGAGCGGTTTGTGGAGTGATTTTTATGCTAGGGATTGTGGAAGCATTCCCAAGAGACTTGACACTTGTTCTAGGAATCAAGCAGAATGTAGGTCCCAGAGGCAGCAGAACCGGCCTATTGAGAGATTTCAGACTGAAGTTCTACCTCCAAAATCGGCTAAATCAATTTCAATCACAAACCATAAGCTGTTGTCGCCTATAAAGAATCCTGGGTTCGTCCCAACAAAAAATCCAACTTACATCATGGAGGCAGCTTCAAAGATAATTGAGGCGAGTCCTAGGGCATCGGCCAACAGCAAAGGGTCGAGCTTAGGGCCTTCTTCGGTTCCCTTGAGAATTAGGGATTTGAAAGAGAAGATAGAGGCTGCAAATAAAGCATCTGGGCCTGAAAAATCCAAGGAAGTGATTGCTTTAAAATATAGTAGAGGACAGTACAGCGGCAAGACCCCTAAAAGTTCAGAATATGTGTTAGTAACTAGGGCTACTATTGATTCAGGGAAACGGAATTTCAACAATATCGGAGATAAGGGAAGATCAGTATCACTTGCTGTACAAGCAAAGACCAATGTTCAGAGAAAAGAGGGTTCAACTTCTAGTGGACATCGGAATTTTATGAACCAGAAAGAGGTGAAGTCAAACCATGTCCCAAAGCGCCAGCCTAGCTTGCAAAGATCCGAGCATAAAAGAACTCCTCTGGAGAGTTGTAACAACGTGCTAAGGCAGAATAACCAGAAGCAGAATGGTGTGTCTAGTAATGACAAGAATGGAAAAAATCCAGTTTCCAGTCATCCTACGAGAAAAACTAGGTCCTCTAGTGGCTCTGTTGAGCCAAGCAAGACTGTAAATAAGGTTGTTGCAAACTCCAAAACTGGGTCAAAAAAGACGGGTTCTGTGTCAACGGCTACCCAAAGAGAGATTTCATTGTCAACGGTTAAGAATATCTCTCGCAAGAAACCGTCTGTTTGTCAGGATGTTCGCATGGAAGAAGCTGCTGCAGGTAGTAGTAGTAGTAGTAATACACGCACAGGTGAAAGGGAAAGGTCTATAAAATGTAATTTTACTATTGATTCCTGCGCCAGTATGAGCCCGGATAACCGAAAGCCAGGAATGGATGTAATCTCATTTACATTCAACTCTCCCCTGAAAAAATCAACGTGTGTATCCCCTTCCTCGAGTCAAGTCATGATAATGGAAAAGAGATTTGGAATTAACTCTGTTGATGATAATGATCCTCCTCTTTACTCAAAGAGCTTCGGATTATCTCCTCCTGGATTCAATGTAGTAGGTGCCGGCTGCTTAGGTGCCCTTCTGGAGCAGAAACTTCAGGAACTAACATGTAAAGTTCAGTCATACCAATTAAACGTTTTCAGAGAAGAGAGTTCCACTAGCTCTATGTCACAGTCGCAAGACGTGAATATTGTAAGCCCCCCACCCAGGGGAAAGCAGGTCCAAGTATGTCTGCTTAGAGATAAAACTGATAGCGTATGCCGCTATGATTCCCCATCCATTGATGGTCCAGCAGTTAATATGAACCGGCAGTGGCAGGTTCGTTTCTTTGCTTGTGCCTTTATTCTGCAGTAGGTGTTTTGTTCTTGATGTTCTTGTATCTTTTTGTTAATATTCGTGCATTTATGATATTGGAGTAGCATTTGAGAATGTTGAGTTAGCATTTACCAAGTTGAAAACAACCTGCAATAACAATAAGCAACTTACATTGTCAAATACCCGTTACAATTATCTTTTACTGGATTAGAAGTTATATACAGATACACACACATAATCGGGAATATATAAACTATTTTTTAACTTAGGTGTATTAAGCTACTTTCCTATTGATCTTATTTTTGATTTAAAAGAAAAAAACATTTAGAATTGAATCTTCACGTCCGTATGCAAAGATATGTCATTAACAACAAGATCAGCAGACTTCCGCTTCTATGAAAAAAGAAAAATGTGCAGCATGCTCATAACTAAAGAACGGAGGCTTTGTTTACTAAGAAGTTTTGTTTGATTGTTGAGGAAATGGATTGGAATTTAATTTTTTTTCGTTGTTTATTCTTTTCATTTTTTGCCATTTCAGTGTTTTTTTTTTTTTTTTTTTTGAAGTGGGAAACATTTTGTTACTGAAGACGATGTGATACTAAAACAGATATGGGTTGTAAGGGCCGCTATTTCATCAACCATGTCCATGTGATGGGGTTTTATTTATTTATTTATTTTTTGGAAAAAAAAAATTAATAAAAGGAATTTAATTGGAAAAGAAGATAACCTTAACAGTAGGTAACAAGCAGGTTACCACGGGGGAAAAACAAACCGAAAACAAAAAACCCACAATAAAAACCCTAAATGACAAAGGTAATATTTGGACCTTTTTTAACAACTATCCAATATATTATACTTGTCTACTTGTGAAAAAATCAGGACTTCTAGAGGAAGCACCAATATACGGTGATTCTTCACACACACACACACTCATACATATATATGTGCACACATATATACGTATATATATGTATATAACACATATATTCATGCGTGCATGAATGTATATATTAGCTGTCGGCTATAGCATTCTGTATAAATTACATGCAATTCATTTTTATCAACAAGTTCCATGGATGAGAATTTTAATCGGTTAATAAGCTCTTTCACTTTTTTTGGCATGCCTCAAAGCTGTGTTATTTTGATATTTTTCTAGTGTCCAAAATGTCTTGTCATAACCGTTGCTAATCTGTTCAAACTGTATTGATCGCTCTTAGGAAATGGAAGAGTCTACTGGAAGCAGCAACAACAATGCAACTGGAAAAGAACTAGAGTATGAAGATGCTAGTCCAGAATCAAGTTTTGAACTCATATTTGATAGTCGAAGCTCTAGCAATAACAGAAGCTGTGCCAACGGTATTGATTTCCTTTTTCTTATCGATAATCATAATATAGGTGTCAAAGATTTAAAAGGGTTTTCTGTCTATGTGAAATGTCTTTTAAGTTTGGTATTTAGTCAAATGGCTAACAACCCTAATGGTGGTGAGAAAATTTGGCAAGTGCACTTTTACCTAGAGGATTTAAGTTAGACTGATGGATTTATGTGAAGCAATCAACCAGTAGGTGTGGATTAAAGCTAAAAATTAAATAGAAGTTGGTAATGGAACTTATTTCAAATAGCATCTAGCCTTTCTTGGAAATTATCACAATGGCATTTGACGCAGAACTACTCTATAGTTCAGTTTTACTTTGTAAGATATGCGTAAGAATTGTTCCCCTCGCCTAAACAGATGTATGCTTTTGTAAAAGAGATATGACAAGGCAATTTATCTTATTTACTTTTAATCTCCAGGAAGCCAGGAACGCTCATTGGCTGAAGCTGAAAACCAAATATCTGTGTCCTACGGAAATGAATTCCGACCAGCATGTAGCGTAGTGGATTCATCTGATTCAATCTCTTCCAGTTGTGCAAGAAATACGAGTAGAAATTGGATGACTAGAAGATTTGGTTTGGAAGATATCGATACACCGAGCAACTGGGAACTGGAATATGTGAGGAACATAATCGTTAATGCCGAATTAGCATTGGAAGATTTTGCACTGGGTGATGCTAAAAAGGTCATCTCCTCAAATCTCTTCGATCACTTGGAGCACGAAGAAAATGGTACAGAAACAGATGGAGAAGAATGTTCGAAGCTCGGGAGAAAGGTTTTGTTTGATTGCGTGAACGAATGCCTGGAATTGCGGTGCAAGAAAATGTTCATTGGAACATGCTGTAGATGGGTTAGAATATCTCCAAAGAAGGAATGGTTGGCGGAGGAATTGTACAAAGAGATTTCAGGTTGGAAAAGCTTGGCAGACTTTATGGTAGATGACCTTGTGGACAAGGACATGAGCACCGGGTACGGAAGATGGATAGACTTTGACAATGAAGCATTCGAGGAGGGGCTAGGGATTGAGAAAGAAATATTATGTTCTTTGGTAGATGAGTTAGTTTCGGATTTAATGGTCTTGTAATCTCTCCAAAATGTGTTCCCTCAGCTTCAACTACTTTGTACCTTATCAAGGTGAAAAATTCACCGGTTGCTCCTGTATGATTTTCCTTTTAAAAAAAAAAAAACATTTTAATCCCACATTTCTCTTCAAACATTTTATGCAAGGTAATACAGTTCTCCAAATCTTAAATATAGTCATGCATTGAGACCATTAGTAACAAACCCATTTAAACACAAATGACCTTTCCAAGTTTTAACAGTAAAATCTACATATATGAATCAAGAGGATCATCAAGGACCACCATGTATAGAATTGCAAGGAGTAATTTAAGGGTGACAAGATGGGCCTAAGAATGGGCCTGGAAACAATTGCCAAAGAGACTCATCTAAAAGTCATATTGGTGCTTTTCCAATTTCCTGACCTTGATCAGAACTAGATTCTTTACATTGAGGAAAGACCTGTAACATGTACCATGCTTGAGGATTCCCAATGAGTTTTGTTCCTTCAGTTGTAGGACCAGATAATACGATCTAGGCGTCAAACAAGACCAGTCTCTAAAATCCAGTTTTTCTCATCTCTCAAAAAACCAGTGATATCATTCTCTTCTCCAAGAAACAGCTTTTTTTCTTCTTCAGACTTCATCAACCTCCTGCCTCAAGGGAGTCTCAAAGATTCTGCTGGTCATGAGCGACCATCTTTGCAATAATTATCTTATGGCATCAGAAATCGAATCCAAGAACTTATAATAATGAAAGACAAATGACACTATTACAAGATATCTGTGACCTTATCATATATGAATCCTGATAAGAACTCCTCTCATGCTAGCCCATATTAATTTCCTACGTACCCATTGGTAGAACTTATCCTTAAAAACCAACTTATATAGGAGGGAGTTCATAGGTTTATAAGTTACCAACCAATCACATACTTGGTTGATGTAAGACATAACACACTACCATGCTTCCGACACTGACATCCACAGCGGCCACTTTGACCTCCCCAAGTCGCTCCTTCCACAACGTGGGCAAAGCGTGGGGTATGACTTTGATACCAATTAATAAGAACCCATCTTATACTTGGCTTATACCAACTGCCTATAAACTCATAGGTAAAACGCACCCCCAAAAGCCAGCTTACAAGGAGGAAGCCCAAGATTTATAAGCCACCAACTAATCCATATTTGGTCCATGTAGATCATAACAAATTCCTGATATCTTATCACGATCAATCAATTCATTTTTATTGTAAGAATATGGTTTGGACAACTCCCAAAGTTTGGTGAGATACTGTTCACTTGGAAAATTCAAGTTTGTTCAAACATGTATACATCCGTAGATGGTAGATGTTAGTACTGCTCAAGAAGGAAAGAAAGAAAAGACAGTACTGGTGTTACTATAGTTGCTACTGTAGTACCTCAATGAGCTAAGCTTGGAATCAAAAACAGCTTTTTGTTTATAAAAATCCAAACCCAGAAAATGGAAAATGAGAGATCTGTAATATTGGATTTGATGATTTGTTAAAACAATCTTGCATCATCATTGTTGCATAAAATATATTATGTATTATCTTTATATAAAAAGCCTGGTATATAAACAAATTATTTACAGGACCTAAACATATTATAGCTCTTGTTATGTGTTAAAGTCTTCTGCATCTTAAGCCACTTATGAAGTCTAATTTGCAAGATTTGGAGTTGACAATATTTATTACGTTTGGAGCAATTGGCCACTAAACTAAGCTAGCTAGGAAAGTACCTGGCAAAAATTAAAAGTTTATACAAGATTTAAAGCAGAGAGAGAGAGAGACATTTTTATTGGTACAATACATTTTGATCTGTAAAATTATATCAAAATCATATTGAATTAATATAAAAAAAATTATTTAAAATTGTAATCTACTAGTAGGATTGTTTTAGGTCTCTACATGATAAGGGCCTTAGTTATAGTATGAACATTAAATTTGATTCAAATCACATCAAAATAACATAGTATGCTAAACTAACATAATCTGATATAGATATGATGATTTAAATACAGGTTCTATCAATAAGGTAATTTTTCATATTATAGAATTCTCCTATTCTATACCTTCCTATATAACTCTTCAACAGATAAAGTAGTGGGCAACTCATTAAAGCCTGGCTAGTTAGCTGCTGCATACATATAGCATAAAAAAGTTAAATCCATCTGCATGAATCACCAGCTATGGAATTTATGAAACCAACAATAATGGATTCTACCTAATTAGTAGAAACAAGTTAGAAAATTCCTAACAATGCATTAGGTGGAGAATGGCATGAGCAAACCAGGACCAGGCAATGAGCTAATAGGCCAAGTCTCTGGTGTCACCAAATTGACTAGGTTTTAATCTAATATCAAATCAAGATAAGATGAGTTACATTTGTATCCACAAGCTTGGATTCCAAAGTGGGCAGAAACAAATTTGCTCACAGTGACTCTTAAGAAAAGAAAAAATGCACAATTGTCAAACACATATCATGAATGTGCAGAGTTGGGTATGACAAGAGCACATGATGGTGCCCAATCACTTGTCAACTTCCTCTTCCTTGCACTTCATCCAAGCATGGTTACCAATATTCTTCGGTTTTTATTTTATTTTATTTATTAGCCTTTTTTTTTTTTTTTTGGTTCTGACCCATATTCTTCTTTCTTGGGTGAAGTGCAGAGCTAACTGCAAAAGGGACTGCATTCCTAGCTACAATGGATGCAGATTAGCATGTTATCATTTCCTTTTGCAAGGATTAATAAACAGTTTAATTGAATAAGTTTATTGTAATAATGATTAATTATTGATTAGTGGGGGGTTTGTAGATGCAGAGCCTCAGCCTTGGAACGGCTGCCTACGAGCTAGAATCCTATGAAGGGAAATACAATTTTGTGTATTCATAGCCTACCCTTTATTCCTTACCACAAATAATAGAAGTGTGCACCTCGTGCCTCCTCAATTTAATTTTGTCCAATAAGCAAGTTGTGCAAAATATAATTGCCATTGTCCTATTATACAAAACTTAAAATAAAGGAGTATTTCTACCCAAAAAAGAAAATTAATCACTCATAAATGAAAATAAAGGATTCATCTAGTTTGACATAGTAGTTTTTTATAAATAGAATATAGCTAATAATAACAACCACCATTATGGTATTTTAGCATTTTCAAGGACATAATTGAATGAAGGAAGACATTTGAGATACGACAATCACAGCATTTACAATAGTCTATCGTACTATTGCTATGTAGCAACTTCAATGCCTTCCTTTCAAAAAAAAAAAAAAAAATCCGCCAATGCCTAACAATCGGACAGAACATTTATGTTTTGGGCACAGGTTTGGAGGCCATCCAATGGCTAATATTGTAGTTTGGGGTGAAGACACACTAAGGGGGCCAAGGAAATAGGAGACCATCACACTTGAAAACCAAATGTGCTGCATGGTAAAAGTGGTGGGGTGACATCATAGAGGAGCATAAAAAGCCACAATGCGATGCATATGGTGCCTGCCTCTTTCTTGGGTCTCTTTCCACTATTTTAGTTTATTATTTTTATTTTTCTATTTTTTTGGGGGGCTAAAGTGACTATTTTTATTACACGTATAGCTTTATCTCTACTTTCTCATTTTCCCACCTTAGATCCTTACTCTTCTCTCAATGTGTCCCTTTTTAATCCTTTTTATGATTGATCTCGGAATAGCATTCTTTTTTATTTATTTTTTTATCCACTGTAATTTTAGTTATTTCAATGCCCTTTGAAGTTTACATTATAGTTTTGAAATAGTGAACTGCCCCATTTGACTTATTATTATTATTTGGTTTAACTAGGCAGGAAGATCAATCACTCAAAAATACTGCTTATTTGGAATTTTTAGTCAAGTTTAGAGCTCAAGATTGTCGCCAATAATGCACATAAATTGAACATTTTACAAAACCCATGATAAATGTTTTGATTTTTTTCAAGTAACTTAATGGAATTTCCACTCAATTTAGTCCAAAAGGACTAAAGACAAACAATTGAATCATATTAAAAAGAAAAAGAAAGAAAGGGAACTTTTTAGGAAAAGGTTATGCCAAGTGAAAAGGATACTCCAATACCAATAATGTTCCAATTATTGACTTCTATGGTGAAATTATGAGCACCAAGGCAATATCTTGTTAACAGCTTGGCCAAATTCAAGAATTTCATAGCTTCAGAACTATTCAAAGCCTTGAGGACAAGTCACATCACATTGGATAAAGAATGATAAAGTAGTTTTTTTTTAAAAAAAAAAAATTCCAACTCGGAGTGAAACTTTGAGGTTCAGTTTCTTTCATTGGTTGGTAAAGCTTCCAAACAAGTTTTCTGTTACAAGGGCATATTATGCAATAATTGGCAAAGCGTGTTTTTGCATATCAATATCATATTCAACATGACAAAAACTTGATGGAAAATTTGACGTGGAAATGAACAAAATAGCTTCTTAATGGCAATTATGGCATCATTGAAATACCAATCTGTTTTTTTAAAATAGAACTACGACAAAATTTCCATGACGGGCAGAGTATATTGACTTGTTGCACATATATCTTGAATGAAGGACAAACACCATGAAATCAAATCACAAGTGCGGTAAAAAAAATTTTATACTTCAAAGAGATGTACTAACAAAGAGTAAAAATTTAAACTTCTATTATAATTGCACATTTCTATGTTTTTGATATAATTTTAATACAATTTGATGTTGAAACAAAATGTAGAACACTCAAAACTCGAGTTTCTTGATTCAAAACTTATTTATTTGATAATTTTCATGGCACTCTACTAGCATTGACTGTCTCCAAAATGTCCATTTTAATTAGCGTCAAATGCGCATCAATTTTCTAGTATATTTCATGGTTTATAATCTAACTTTAGACTCTATTAATTCACCTTTTAATAAAAGAAAAAAAAAAAGAGAAAAAGAAAAGTCAAACCTAAAGGTGTTCGTGTAATCTTGTTATTTTATAAATAAATAAAATAATTTCTGTTTCAATGAACAGTGGCATAAACGAAATTTAAGCCCAACACCAAGGGCAAAATCATAACTTGGGAACTCTTCATCTATATCTTTGCGCTCAGAGCCATAGCATAACCTCCCTCTGTTCCTTGTTTCCTCATAACCATGATGAAAATGAACCTCCAAACTCCGACAACGACGAGCCCTTCTTCTCCCAGCTCCAACAACAATGGCGACCTTCAAAACCCTAACAATGGTGAAATCCCCGATTCCCCCGATCCCCACCCTCTCTTCGAGGACTTCGACAGTGCCTGCTCCACTCCCTACGTCAGCGCCCCTTCCAGCCCCGGCCGCTCTCCCTCCGCGGTCTCCGGCTACGGCGGCGGAGGTGGCGGCTTCTTCTACAGCGCTCCGGCCAGCCCAATGCATTTCGTCCTAACCTCAAACTCTGCCTCCTCTTCTTCTTCCTCTTTCTCCGCAAACGACGCCGTTCCTCTGAGCTTCGAGTTCGAGTTCTCCTCTCGGCTGGGCCCAACCGGGTCGAGCCATACCCGGCCCATGAGCTCCGCCGACGAGCTCTTCCTCAACGGCAAGATCAGGCCCATGAAGCTCTCCACCCATCTCGAGAAGCCACAGAACCTGGCTCCGTTGCTGGATCTCGAAACCGAAAACGACAACGACAACGAAGACGAAGAACAAGATGAACAAGTTGAGATTTCCTTCGAAGCCATTCGAGGCCGAGATCTGAGACTCCGAGACAAGTCGTTGCGGCGAAGAACTCGGTCCATGTCTCCTCTCAGATATATAAGCTCTTCCTTTGAACTAAACGACACGAAAAGTGCGGGCTTTGATGATTCGGAGCAGAACAAAAACGACAACCAAGAAGAAGAAGAAGGGGCTAGTAGTACTAATAACACGCCTTCGGTTTCGGCTTCGTCTTCGCGGTCGTCTTCGGCCGGTAGAAACTCCAAGAGATGGTTGTTTCTGAAGGAGTTTCTAAGGAGCAAAAGCGAAGGAAGAGGCAACAACAAGTACTTCTGGTCTAACATATCGTTTTCTTCATCCCAAGCCAAAGAGAAGAAGCCCATGAACAATGCAAGTACTAATACTAATAGTAATAGTAATATAAACGAGGTGTCCTTGGATGCCCAGAAAGGGAAAAGAAGTGGGCAAGCTTCTTCATCTTCTTGTTCGGCGAAAAAGCCGCCGGTGAATGGAGTTGGGAAGAAGAAGAAGACTTATGAGCTGCATTACACGGCGAATAGAGCTCAGGCCGAGGAGATGAGGAAGAAGACTTACTTGCCTTATAGGCAAGGCTTGCTTGGTTGTTTGGGGTTTAGTTCAAAGGGTTATGGAGCTGTCAATGGCCTTGCTAGAGCCTTAAATCCGGTTTCTTCAAGGTAGGTTACTAGATTAAGATTATATTATATGGTATGGTATGATATGATATGATCTTGTCTTCTGTGTTGCATTCGGAAATGCCCCAAATGAAAAAAGTGCAACTGTATAGATTTTTTCTTTTTTTTTTAATTGGAGATTTGAAGATTATGGTATGATAATCTTGTGTCCTTGTTGATGGTGGTGTTGGTGTTGGTGTTGTTGGGTCTTCTTCGCTTTTGTGTTTAAAAGAGAAGTTGTCCCCAAAAATGGGTTGGTGGAATTATGCTTTTTCCCCTTTTTTGTTGTACAAGAGGTGTGGAAAG
Organism: Artocarpus hirsutus; assembly: GCA_946598075.1. Classification (NCBI taxonomy): domain Eukaryota; kingdom Viridiplantae; phylum Streptophyta; class Magnoliopsida; order Rosales; family Moraceae; genus Artocarpus; species Artocarpus hirsutus. The sequence goes on from CAMOHE010044103.1 coordinate 37,337, forward strand.
TGTATACTATTATTATCTATTAGTGGAACCTATCATGATTTTTAGATCATCTGTATTTCTCTATTTCTCTCTGCTACGTACTCTCATGAATCTATTTGCTTGAAGATGGATCTATAGTTTCCAGAAACCGATCTATGTTTCGCATGGCTAAAACTTTTTGTTCATGTGGGTTGGTGACCTTGGAGGCTTTTGAAAATTGAGGAAATTGAAAAAATAAAAAATAAAAAAAATAAACCTTGGTGGTTAATCTTAAAAAGGACATGGCTTGTAGCTGTTGGTGATCTTCACATGCACATTTATTCACTTGCGATGTGCCTCTGTTTACGTTTGACTCCCATCTTTTTCAATTCCATTTTAAAGAATCGGCAATTTATAGAACAAAGGACCATATTCAAATGTGTGAAAACATACATTACTAATAGGATTCCCAAAATCCACCCTAAAGAATTATATAGTAGAGTGAAAAAAAAAATACATTATTGATTGGAATATAGTTCGGCATTGTTAGATTTTGTTAAATTTTATTAAATTATCAATTTTTAAATTTAATATGATTCGAGTTGTTATTTATTTATTTATTTATCCTTGTATGGGGTTAGGTGTGGGGAGGGTTGGAGAGCAGAGCATAAGAACTTACATAAAATCTGTAGCTATGATTTCGCACCAATTAACGATGAAAATGTAGGTGGAGTTAGGGAAAAGGTGGTTGAATTGTGAGAATTTCATGACATTGAACGTGTTCATCCTAAGATTTGACATAAAGGAGTTTGAGATTATGAGGCGCGATTTTTATTCTTCTCTCCAATTAAAATGATATCAAGTTGTTTTGTCTCTTTCAGGGACAATCTTTTTGACAATAGTACTTAGCATGTGTTTGTTAGATTTAAAAATTACATCAATCTTGTTCATCAAGGGATTAGCGTTTGTTACTTTTGACTTTACTACTTACTATGGAGAGGTTAGTTCTATGTGATTCACCAACTTCATGTTTACATCGTTATATAAGAATAAAATAAATTTCACGTTAGCATTCTTCAGAGAATATGGAAATTTAAACGAAAAAAGAAGACCAAATAGAAATTATGTTAAAAAAAATTCCTTTTTCTTGTAACTGTTTTAGTTTGAAATTTTTGGTAAAAGTTCGAGACCACTTAACCAGGCCCGCTGTATTCTCATAGCCCAGAGCAGTAAAAAAAAAAAAGGTTATGGTCCCATCTCCATTATTGTTCATGGGTTTCTTATCTAAATTTCTAAATTAATTTTATCTATTTTTTTTTTCCTTTTTTTTAAAGATGGCACATAGTCCTGAGGTGTACAGGAGAGAGAGGTTTCAAGATTCTATACATTGATCTATCACCTTCAACATGAACTCTGAATTTGTTGCTCAAACTTCTAACTCCAAAACACAATTGGTCCCCAATCCCATCTCTACAGTTAGTGACCCCATCTGAATGTCTGATCATTTTCACATTATTTTCTTTGCCTTCTCAAAAGCAAAGCACAAAAACCACTATTGAGGGTGAGCTCGGCGCCACCATCGAGGAGCCAAACTCCTGGTGGTCGGCCTCATAGCTCGACAGAAGGTTCGTGGAGCCCATAACTGACCCCTATCACGCTCGGTGCATTGTCCAAGGTACTTCTCAGGGCTCCTCAATGTCGCACCTCCTCAGGGTGCCTCCTCGGACTCAACATCAACTCGGGCCGGACCATCGTCCTCCTTAAGTAGGTTGCTACTTGCTATCACTGGCCCACAAGTAGCAAATAATTCACTGTCGGATGCAAGCTCATCCACCGGTGGAGGGATACGACACTTGTCACTTGCCATATGACACGCTATGATGTGATACCCGGGTTGTAGGTGAAACCCACCTAATACTCGGTCCAAGTAGTAACCTATAAATAGGATGTATTTATTGCATTCAAAAGCAAGCAAGCTCTCCCAACTAACTTGTTCCTGACCTCTGTCGAGCACCTCCTGCTTCGAGCATCGGAGAGCCCTTGTCTTGTTTACTGACTAACCCGCCTCCGAGGCGTCCCTCCTCTTGTTGCAGGCCGACCAGTTCAGACAAAAGCGAACGGGGAAGAGCTGAACACCGTACGCAGCCGCACGTGGTGTTGGAACGATGCCGGATCACAGTAAGCATCAATAACCACCATTGTCTTTCTTCCCTTGATTGAATTTTGCTCTCGTAATCTTTTTCCATGATCCATGCTTGTTGGAGAAAAGAAATGTGTCAACGTGGAACAGCTGAAAATGCACGATATTGACGGGAAAAAAAAGTGGCTGCAAATAATAGTAGTAACATAAATTGAAACAAGTCGCGATGAAATCTCCTTAAATCTTTAGTTGAGCCAATAGTTTGACTGTTTGTTTGTTGTAATTTAAATTTTGTTACATTGATCTTGGTATTTCGATCAAATCTACGAATGTCATATTCATTTTGGTCAAAGAAAAATAACGTCTTTATATATATATATATATATATATATATATTAAAACTAGTACAATAATCAAAAGAAAAAAAAAAAAAATAAAAGTAAAATAACACAGCGTTACACATTTTATTAGGTAAGGCACCGTGGGAGGCAACGACCTGAGGTTGCATTCGGTACATAGGATCAGAATTCAGATATTGCTTATGATTAAATTGGATTGGATTACATTAGCAAATAATTAATATTTTTAGAAGTTTAATATATGATTAAATCAAATTGTATTAGCTTTTAATAATTTGGATATGGAAATTAATAAATAAGAATTGTATAAGACGACATTGTCATTGTTCATCAAGAAATAATAGCAGCGACGCATTAAAACAAAATTTAAAGTGTGGCATGTCACCGCCACTGCCATGCAATTTATTGATGAATTTAAGGCAATGCAAGTGCGACTGAGGAACTCAGAATGTAGGGAAAGAAATGGACTGATGAAACTGTCCCATCTAATAAACATTCCAGCTGGTAAACAAAACCCACTAAAAAAAATTAGAGTTTTTATATCACAGTCAAGTCTCACAAAAATTGAAAAAAAAAAATCTATGGAAAGTGGATAGGATAGTGAAGACACCCCCGCTCACGTCAAAAACAAATGCAACCCCGTTGTCTGTTTCCAAAATCCGAATATTGCTCACATGAATTATGAATCTTCAACAAGAAGTCCACAGCTCCCCTGTGTACTCTGCCACCGTGGGCCAAAAGCCTAAACTTTGCACCACTTTCTCAAACTTATGGGAAGATACCAATTTTGACCCTATAGGCAGGCCATCTTATTTCATCGGTTAGATTAACGTTGCAACGGTATGATTTATGACTAGAAGTAGACTGCTACTAAATCACTACCTTCCCAAGTTAAATTGGTGCTTGTTGTTGCACTAGGCGCTAAAGCATGGGTGTTTTGTATCTAGTGAGCACAGACGGGTTGTAATTGTATAGCAGTATCTGAAAATATATCTTAGGGACACTCTAAAGCGCTCATAGTATCATTATAAATATACAAACCAAAACTGTGAAAGCCTAAAAATATACATACCCAATTGAGATGTGATATGATTGCATCGTGAGGCTTAAGGACACGATCTAATAGATCGTTGTATTAAGGAAAGGATTTAACAATTACTTAAAGAAAATCAAAGAACTATTCATACGTTGTTGAATAGAGGTAAAAAATCTTTAATAATTTTGTCATCATCTAATTGTTTTCAAATGGGTCCATTCAACGTCAACGATGTAAAACATTGCAATGTCATAAAAGAATCAATTAGAAGAGATCCTCTAATTCCAATTAGGAATTCGTTAGGCCCTTTAAGAATAGCCTGTCAAGTTGCAAATTTTTATTACATTTTAAAAACTCATAATCAGATCTCGGTAAATAAAAATTTGCAGCTTGAAAATTTAAAACAGACCTTTCATCCATTACACGCTGTAACTTTGTAGCGTTAAAACTTGCAAAATTAATCCAACGAGTAAATAACAGGATGTACTGATAGGGCCAAATTGCCTTACTGCAAGAGCCCATCCATGTGATGTTTCTAGCAAGAGAAAGATCCGTGCGATATTTTACAGAGAATCCTAGGTAGTTTAAAAATTCAAAAGTTCACACAGAATCAGCTGAAAAGATGACGATTTCGTGACTCGTTACCTCCAAAAAAGTTTACATCATACTAAGATATTCCATTTAAAAATACAAATGATGTGTTGATTGTACCCAAAGCTATCCTCAAGTGGTTATACTATTCAACTTCAAAAAGTGCAAAAAGATTAGTAACAGATTTGCATAAAGAGTACAACATAAATTATGTTTTCAAGCTACGAAGATTCTGAGTGAAATCTCGGTTCTCTGGAACTATTTTATGAAGACCTCCATGCAAAATAATCCGCTACTTCTTTCGACTGCTGATTAATACGAGGCAAAGGTAGACAGAATGTTCTTCTTGAGAGTGAACTCATCGGCCTTGGTTGGGCTGATTGACTGCCACAACAGAAAAAGAAAAATATGGTCACAAGACATTTTATGTTTGGTGATGTAGACCAAGTGAAATAACAAAAGATTCATCAATCGATGAGTTCCTAATGGCCGAATGGTCAACAACAGTTGTGCTATAAGGGCTGCGATTCTGAAAGGTATAGCAGATGCCAGTTGAGGGCATCAGCTTGTTGCGAGATGGTGATAGAATATGTGTGAATTGAGCCAATCGTACACCAAACCCCAAACAAGTTCCGAACATATCCAAGAGTCCAATCCCAAAGCTGGCCGTTTATTGTTCGATAAATGAGGTAAAAGTTTACTTATCTGAAAAATGAACTTAGAAAAAAGAAAATCAGGCATACCTTTTCAAGCATGCGTTCAAGTCGTTCAATTTCCTTCTTGGCGTAATCAGCACCTTTCTCCAGACTGTTCTTGGCAGCTTTCACGTAAATCTTGCCATATCTGTACAACAAAACAAGACAAGCATGAGGTAACTTACAAGCCAAAAAAAAAAAAAAAAAAAACTGTAAAAATATGAACAGTGTTGCACTACTGTAATTTCTGATGATATCACCAACAAAAGAACAAAAAAAGAAAAAAAAGAAAGTGGTACACTGGGACAGCCACAAAATGTTCACTTCTTCAAGTTAGCGGCTTTTAAGTAATTTTCAACTACAAGAGAATCAGTGACAGTGTTAACCTTGCAGTGGAGCCCTTCAGCTCCTCAACTTCCTCTTCAATCTTGGCAAGAATTTCCTTCCTCTCATCATTTCCAGCATTCACAAACTCCTTCACCAACTCGTCCAAAGCGGCAACTATACCAGCCTAAATCAAGACATATAAACGCTGATAAGAAAATAGACATACATTAGTCAAAAATTGAATCGATAAGTCACTGACCTTGGAAGTAAGTTGTCCTTTTCCATCTCTGCTAGTCCCGCATTTCTCATTAATGAAAGCTACAAAATCATCTAAATCTCTGCCGCCATTATAATCTTCTCCAGCCTTGTTGCTTTTTGGGAAAAATTTCAACGTGGGATACCCACTTACTCCATACCTGCATCAGACAGCATCTTAACATTAGGCAATCCATTTTCTCCAAGTAGGAAGTCATTTGTCTAAATTTGTCTTCAGTGGATCTTGAAGCTGGGCATCTTTTTGTCATAATACATATCTATATATATATATATATATATATTTGTGTGTGTGTGTGTGTATATATATATATAACGAGAAAAACATTTAAAACTTTATTACTCACTTTTCAGCCAAGTCCCTATGTTTGTCAGCATCAACATTAGCAATCACGACATCTTCTTCCAACTTAAATGCTGTTGCAACCTTCTCGTATATCTAGATAAAGGGAGGGGAGAATGAATATACTAGAAAATCAGCAGTTGTTCAAGCACAACATAAAGATTTTTGTGAGAAAATCTTTTCAGGAATTAATTACATATACTTACAGGAGCAAGGGATTTGCAGTGGCCACACCTGCAACGAAGAGGGGAAATTTTCAAAACCAGAACAAAGAAAAGCCATTTCAACAAACACTATGTGACAACAGCCTATAATGATATTTTTCCACCTTCCTTACACCAATTTACCTTCATTGATCTAGTCACCAACCATGTATCAAAGTACTCTCTCGAACAAAGTAAAGGTAAGAGACCAAAGAGTATATCAAAGTACACCCTCCAAAGAAAAAAATAAAAAGGAAATATTTATTCTTACCATGGTGCATAGAACTCCACCAAGACATCCTTCTCACTATGCAAGGCAATTTCATCAAAGTTATCCGGTGTTAAAACCACTACATTAGATGGGACTGCAGCTATCTTCACATTGGTCCCTGTTTGCAAAGAAAGATTTAAATATCTATCATACTCTACCTAGAGAAATGTAAATAGTGCATGCAAAAGCAACAGGCCCTCGGTTGACAGTAATCCATCATGTGCAGAAATCACAATTATGTTAAATGACCCAGGACAACAAGAGAAACACTAAAAACGAACAATCATAACCTTAACCACCACCCCACACCTCACGCCCCACAGGCACAATACACATGGTGGAGTTTCCACGGAAAAAGTTGCTACAAATTTCAAACTCCAAGAAGTTTGCCCAAGGAAAATTTTTCAGAAGCAATTAGAATCTATTCCACAAAGTATAGCCAAGACAAGACGTCCACTTCCATTTCCATCAGAACCACCTTATCAACAAAGCATTATTTTTTTCATTTCTTTTCTTTGAACAAGAAACAAGATTGAATTGATGGTCAAGAATTATTGAGTACAAAAGAGGAAGAGAATTCCTCGTCAAACTGACCCAAGAGGAGCAGGGCTATAAAAAAGAATTCCAGCTCCTAATTAAATCTGACAACATAGGACTACCAAACTCTCTATCTTGAAAAACCCACAAAGAGAACCAGTATCAACAAAGCATTATTGAAGTGAAGTAAACTAAAAGATCAGAAATATACCTCCTTCCTTATTCACAAACTCGGTAAGTGCTTCAGCGGTACGAGCACCTTCATACCTAAGACATGTAAAAGGAGATCGGAAAATACTTAGGAAAAAATTACTGAGAGATACAAGTGTGGTCAATTTCTATTGGACGTCGAAATGTACGAGATTTTACAGTCAATTCTTCAGACTAAAACTTTCTTAAACCATTAAAAGTTTTCACAAGAAAGTGGGAGACTGCACTCACTTTTTGGGTTCTAGGGACCCCTTTGGAAACCACTGGATCGTGGGATATCCAGAAACACCATACTTGCTGCAAAGACTCTTGTGCTCATCACAGTCCACCTAGCAAAAACCAAAAAAAAAAATCTATGTAAAAATTATTTCATGAACTAAAATAAGACAGGAGAATTCATGATCGCAACAGGGTCAATAAGAAGTTCTTATGAACTTCAAAAGAAAAGAGGAAGAAGGCTCTAAGGCAATCACACCAATTAGCTGGAAGATTGTTTGGGTACTAATAACCAGGATTTCACTTTGAGATGAAATATAAAGAATATCCCATCAATTAAAGAAATGCTAAAACCATTTAAAAACCTCAAATTTAGAAATCCAGCATTAACTAAGCAAGCAAAGAATACGACAGGGATAAAATTAATTTGGAAGCTGACCTTTCCTATTAGAACAGATTTTGCTTTCTTAAAACTAGCGCCGAGCTTCTCATACTCCGGTGCAAGCTTCTTACAGTGCCCACACCTGCCACGCAAAGAGCATAATTAATTGCCACACAACAATTTCTTCACGAAATGACTCAGAAGCACCCTACCCTAGCGAACACAACATTAATATACAGAATTGAAAACACTCAAAACTGTGGATATCTACAGTGGAAATTTCACCCAGCGTGAAATATTATCAAATTCTAAATTTTTTACTCACCTTGCTCCAAATTTTACACCACCTGAATCTTCTTTAAAAGAGAGAGAGAGAGAGAGAGAGAGAGAGAAGAGAGAGAGAGGATCTTTTTAACTTTACTTTAGCTCACATCAAGAAAAGCCTTCTGAAAAAACACATCTTTAGTTCCAACTCTTGGCCGAGTTACGTTATGCTTTAGCTTTATCAATTATCCCAAAAACAAAAAAAAAAGACACACACACACACACACACAAACACACACACACGCACGCACAAATACGTAAACAAATTTCCAAAATCTCTAGCATTTCTCTATAAATGAAAAAATGGATCAGAATTTCACCAGTATTCACAATTTCATTGGCTCGATCGGTTCGTTAAACAGATCTAAAACGCAATTGCAATAATAACGGATCAAATCGAAGAAAGTCAACACAACCACCACATTCACGTGCAAAATTTCCGTTTGATAAGCAAGAAAGCGACAACAAATTTTCAACAAAAGAAAAAGAAAAAAAACTTTCTTGTCATTTCTATTGTATTTCTCGGAAACCAAACAGGACATCATTACAGGAAAAAAAAAAAATCTGAGGTACCAGGGAGCGTAGAACTCGACAAGAGCGCCGCGATCTTGGCCGACCACCTTGTCGAAGTCGCTCTCGGTGAGAACAACGACGTCGTCTGCGAAAACCGACGAGACAAAGAGCAAAGCTAGGGTTCCGAGCACATAGAAGGGCCTTGATATCACCATTTTTTTTTTCGCTACTTATTGCTGTTTCCTTTTGAATTTTCCCTTCTGTTTTGGTAGGTTAATCTGTCCTTATATATACTCTAATTTCCTTGGATTTTACTATAGCTAAAGACATGGTGGGGGATCCTTTGCCTATAAACCTTGTCATCACAAACGACACCAAAACCTTAGGCCATTACACTGATGACTGAACGACATGTCGTTTAACTCTGCAGCAGCATGAAACTTTTAGACTCAACGACGTGTAGTTTTGGAATTCGACAGCAAACTCTGACATAAGATATACGTTGATTTAGTAACTAACTAGAAGATTTTTTCCCCACACTTGCTGCAAATAATATGATCTGGTATAATATTCTTTATCACTAGTTATACTACTGCTGTTACAGCTTACAGATATAAATGCACACATCTAAATGTATATAATTATAAGATGAACAAAGGATGCATGATATCTTGACAATACCAAAATGTATAATATGAACAAACATATCAAAATGTATACAGTTGTATTTTTAGAGATATCAAAAAAGGATGCATGGGATTTCATATAAACAAAGTTGTTTAATCCTCTCTTTCACCCAGAAGAAAAGAAAGAAAACGGAAGTAATATATACAAAGCTGACAAAAAACTGGTATGTTGCCTTCACGTTTGCTAGGTTGAAAGCGTCAGCCTTTGACTCTTTTCAGTTTCTTTGAACAATCATCAGCGGTGCTGTAAATTGAAGGAAAAATGATTGTAGTAAAACAGAAATGGAAAATAATTTTTACAGTGTTTGTAGAATATCTAAATATAATCCTTACCTTGTTAATTTTCTTTTTTTTGGGACGATCAGATATTGATGAAATATCTTTTTTTTTTTTTTTAAGATTTGGCATTTTATACTTGAAATATTAATATATAATAATATTAGGATTATTTTAAAACAAAAAAAAAGGCATAAAAAGAGTGAATATTTTTGTAAATGTTCCTTATATTGGTGATTCCATTTTGTTGTCAGAACCTCGAAAGTCAGTTTTGGCAGTGATTTATCATCATCAAAAACTTTACAAATGATTGTATCAATGAAACCATTTTTTGTGCAGTGAAATAAAGCTGAAATATTTTTTATTGTTCTTTCAGCTACTCAATAATCGAAGGGATGATTGTCCGGTCAGTATATCCATTTTCAACTGTTAATGCAAGACATGTCCTTTTTATCAGTGACTCTGCAAGTTTTTCGAAAAGTTTAATATCCATTCTTTCAGTATCGTCCTCAATACGTGCTGTTAGTTTATATACCTAATAATAAAACAAATCGAGTTAATTAATATAAATAATGATTATGTATTATAGTATGAAAATTAATGATAAATATTACCTTCATAGTAAACGACAAATACATTACCATGGTACAGGAGTCGTTTCAGCATTTTCATGAGAACCACACCACCAAGTAGTGCTTGATTTTTTAAGCTGCCTACAACATTGTGGGCAGGAATTGTAATACCAACCATTGGGAATACTAAACTCGGTGATGTTTGCTTTTGTTGTGAATTTGATTCTCTGTGAAAGAAAAGAAATATAATTAGTTTACTGCAGTGTACGTATACATATGTGCGTGTGTAATTGTAATGTCTCTAACCTCATTGCTGGTCTTTTCAAGATTGATTAGGCTAAGTTTATCAAGATTGTTCAGTTCACTAATTGTTTTCCTGTTTAGTACTTTTTGTCACTCAACTGAGAGAATTGGAGTTGGCGAAGCAGGAAGAAAATCTATTTCTTAAGTTGAATGTTTAAATCTATTTATTATATGAAAGAGTATGATTAAAACAAATATTGGAGTATTAATATGTAATGACCAAGCAAGGAAGTACATAGAGACAGAGTGGGAAGCTCAATGTAGTTAACTAAAAGAACAAACAAGAAAGCACACGAAAAAAATACTCAGGATAAAAAAAAATTATTGGTATAACTGGTTTTAATTTTTATCGTCTCAGGAATATCAGGATCTATATAATAGAGTTGCAACAGTGTTGGATATATAAGGAACACTGGTATGTTTAATAAATCAAAATGGACATTAGATGGATAAATAAAAGATAAAAAATAAAGAAATTTGAATTTTAAATACCTTGAAATTGCTTGAGTGTCATTCCTGCAAAAACAATAACAACAGGCTGATTTATCGATTGTAACATATTTTTATCAAATGCCTCTGCTATCCTTCCCTAAAGAGTGACACCAAGTGTACTCTCTCTATAATATGAGAATTAGATAAAACAAATACCTTGTTGTTAAAGAAAAAGTAGATATAATTGTTTAATAGATGCATATAATAAATAAGAAAATTTTAATAAATTACATTTACCCAATATTTTGAATTTCTAAATTTCTTCTTTTCCTTTTTCTAATTTGAAGATTTGATTCCTTTCTAGTTTGAAGTTCTGATTCTTCGATTTCTCGAATGCTTATGAGTCGTCTAATAACATCTGAAGCATAGCTAGTAGGCATAAAAAATAATAAGTCATTAATTATTAGCCTTTACATAATCATTGAGTAATTTAAAAAGTAATTCACCGTTGACGAAATCTTTGACATCAATTCTTGCTCTAAGATTGTCAAATTCGATGAAATTGAATTTGTAGAAAGGGTTCTATGGTTGTTCTTCAGTAACAGGTTTGAAAGATGTATTGCGTGTAAATTTCAGCGTTTAAGTGTTAGGAACAACTTGATATTTGTCTTTATTTGCATCCACAAAGAAGTTGCTGATCTCATATACGCCACCTTCTTGTATTCTTTTAAATATATAATCAGCATCTTTAGCAGGTATAGATGCATGTATGGCTTCATGCTAAAACAGACATTTATTGTGGAGGAAGTTATTAGTTATTTGTATAGATTAAAGGATAGAATGATACAATTACATTACTAAATAAAAAGTATATTACCTTTTCATCAACTAAAAAGACAGTCAAGGCTTATGAGTCTTCCTGTTTCGCAGTGAAGATTTCTCCATAGTCGACAAATTCTGCCTCTCATCATTTGATAAGTTTGTTGTGATTTGAGCATTTTCAAAGCAGTAAATATATTTTCAGATTAAAAAAAATAATGATTTAGCATAAGGTGTTCAGTATGTACCTAAATGACTGCCTTAACAATTTTCAAAACTTACTAATGTCTCAGTTACGATACATACTAGAAAACAACAAAATTATATACAATTTGTTGAAGCTGTTAGATAAAGCATATGATTAAGTAGAAAACGTCCATAGTAACAAAATAACATAAACAGACAGCAACAGAAAATAGGAAGAATTAAAAAGAGTAAATACCTGAAAAGGAAAGAAGAATAGAGAGTAAGCAAAGGTTAGAAACAGAGAAGAGAATGGAAGAGGAAAAGTTTCAAAAAAGAGATGATGCTTAAAAGACACCAGTTGTAGTTAATATTTAGACACGTGTCATAAAAATCAATAAATTGAACAGCACCACACCCAGTTGGGGAAAGCGGTATACCTAATATTTGGGAAAAGAATAACAAAGTAAAAAAATAGAAGGACATCAACCTCAGGGTGAGACACCTCTCTTCAATCACATGACAACAAACACATGCCTTCATTAGAAACATAGATAAGAGATAATCTCGACACAAATTTTTAGCAGATGAGTTAGATACATTCTTAACATCATGTTTGTAGAATAATCAGGGATCAAATCAGTAACAAAAACGTGAAAAATGTCAAACGACAAGATAGCAGAATGAGTAATCATACCTGCGTCACACTGCAATCCATGAGTCATGAAAGAAGAAATAATGAACAAACAGTTGACCTCATCTTGCTCAAGAAAACTATTCTAAAATAGTATTTTTCCAACCTATATATCTGAGGGAAAAAAAAAAAAGAAATAAAGAAGAAGAAAGAGAATACAAAGGAGAAGGAAGAAAAAAAGAGAATACAAAGGAGCTGCAGAAAGAAAGAGAGAACAAAAGGTGACAGGAAAAACAAAGGGAATTTTTTTTTTTAAAAAAAAAGACTTACACAGAAGAGGAAGAAAAAGGGAACGTAATCGAGGAAAAAGTAAGCAAGAAACAGAAAATAAAAAGAGAGAAAAGAAAAGAGAAGAAATTAACTGAAAAAGGAAAAAAAGAAAACATACTCACATAACTCAGAAACCGAACTCCACAAAGAAAGCTATCGAAATAACACCAAGTTTAGGGAGACTAAATGAGGTGGACATAAAAAAATAAGAGAATTTTAAAGCAAGAAAAGAACAAGAAGAAAGAATTGGGACCGACATACCTACAGTAAATAAATTCTGGGGAAGAAAAATAATTGAGGAGAAGATAGGAGAAGATAAGATAAACATAAAACATAGAACCATGCAAAGACCCAGCCCAATAAAAGAGGATGTACTTTAGAAGAAGAAATCAGATGGTGGACGAAAAAAAGTCTGTAGTATAAATTTGTAGAATGGGAGAATGAATATGGAGGGAAAAAAAAAGGCAAGAAAGAAGAAACGAAGAAGAACCCAGAGGCTTCGGTTTACGAAGAAGAAAAATAGAAAAAGAAAATAAGCCATAGCTGTATTCAATGAGAGGTTTATAGACAGCTGGCCATAACTATCATCAGTAAGCATGGGCTACGCATGGAGAAAGGTCTTAGAGAAAGCGGGAATCAACAAGTCATTCTGAGAATAGAAGACGACAAAACAACGATTACTGGAAACCAAAAATATAAATAAACAAACCCAACAACGAAGGGCAGAAACGAAATTACACAGTGAACAGTAAAGCAGCTGGGAATGAGGCGCCTTCTTTTAGTATTAGTATATGTTTGTCGTCTGATTTATCAATTAATTCTTTTTTTAGGCTGATGGATTTATCAATTAGTTATTTCAAGCGTGATATGGATTTATCAGGATTCTTAAAACTGCATTTTGTCTTAACTAG
>CAMOHE010044103.1:50880-63471 GCA_946598075.1 Artocarpus hirsutus
TGACGAAATCTTTGACATCAATTCTTGCTCTAAGATTGTCAAATTCGATGAAATTGAATTTGTAGAAAGGGTTCTATGGTTGTTCTTCAGTAACAGGTTTGAAAGATGTATTGCGTGTAAATTTCAGCGTTAAAGTGTTAGGAACAACTTGATATTTGTCTTTATTTGCATCCACAAAGAAGTTGCTGATCTCATATACGCCACCTTCTTGTATTCTTTTAAATATATAATCAGCATCTTTAGCAGGTATAGATGCATGTATGGCTTCATGCTAAAACAGACATTTATTGTGGAGGAAGTTATTAGTTAATTGTATAGATTAAAAGATAGAATAATACAATTACATTACTAAATAAAAAGTATATTACCTTTTCATCAACTAAAAAGACAGTCAAGGCTTATGAGTCTTCCTGTTTCGTAGTGGCGATTTCTCCATAGTCGACAAATTCTGCCTCTTATCATTTGATAAGTTTGTTGTGATTTGAGCGTTCTCAAAGCAGTAAACATATTTTCAGACTAAAAAAATAATTATTTAGCATAATTTGTTCAGTATGTACTTAAATGACCTCCTTAACAATTTTCAAAACTTACTAATGTCTCAGTTACGATACATAATAGAAAACAACAAAACTATATACAATTTGTTGAAGCTGTTAGATAAAGCATATGATTAAGTAGAAAACGTCCATGGTAAGAAAATAACATAAAGAGACAGCAACAGAAAATAGGAAGAATTAAAAAGAGTAAATACCTAAAAAGGAAAAGAACAATAGAGAGTAAGAAAACGGAAAAGGTTAGAAACAGAGAAAAGAATGGAAGAGGAAAAGTTTAAAAAAAGAGATAATGCTTAAAAGACACCAGTTGTAGTTAATATTTAGACACGTGTCATATTAATCAATAAATTGAACAGCACCACACCCAGTTGGGGAAAGCTGTATACCTGATATTTGGGAAAAGAATAACAAAGTACAAAAATAGAATGACATCAATCTCAGGGTGAGACACCTCCCTTCAATCACATGACAAGAAAAAAAAAAGAGAATACAAAGGAGCTGCAAAAAAAAGAAAGAGAGAAAGAAAGGCGATAAGGAAAAAAAAAAAAAAGACTTACACATAAAAGGAAGAAAAAGGGCACATAATCGAGGAAAAAGTAAGCAAAAAACAGAAAATAAAAAGAGAAAAGAAAAGAGAATAAATTAACTAAAAAAGGAAAAAAAGAAAACATACTCACATAACTCAAAAACCGAACTCCACAAAGAAAGCTATCGAAATAACGCCAAGTTTATAGAGACTGAATGAGGTTGACATAAAAAATAAGAGAATTTTAAAGCAAGAAAAGAACAAAAAGAAAGAATTGGGACCGACATACCTACAGTTAATAAATTCTGGGGAAGAAAAACAATTGAGGAGAAGATAGGAGAAGATAAGATAAAAATAAAACATAGAACCATGCAAAGACCCAGAACAATAAAAGAGGATATAATTTAGAAGAAGAAATCAGATGGTGGACGAAAAAAAGTCTGTAGTATAAATTTGTAGAACAGGAGAATGAAGATGGAGGGGAAAAAAAGGCAATAAAGAAGAAACGAAGAAGAACCCAGAGGCTTCGGTTTACGAAGAAGAAAAATAGAAAAACAAAATAAGCCATAGCTGTAATCAATGAGAGGTTTATAGACAGCTGGCCATAACTATCATCAGTAAGCATGGGCTACGCATGGAGAAAGGCCTTAGAGAAAGCGGGAATCAACAAGTCATTCTGAAAATAGAAGACGACAAAACAACGATTACTGGAAACCAAAAATGTAAATAAACAAACCCAACAACGAAGGGCAGAAACGAAATTACAGTGTGAACAGTAAAGCAGCTGGGAAGGAGGCGCCTTCTTTTAGTATTAGTATATGTTTGTCGTCTGATTTATCAATTAATTCTTTTTTTAGGCTGATGGATTTATCAATTAGTTATTTCAAGCGTGATATGGATTTATCAGGATTCTTAAAACTGCATTTTGTCTTAACTAGCAGAAAAACGACATATCGTTACGTATAAACGACATCACTGTAATCTATAACTCATTCGACAGGTCTTTCAACGCGAACGACAAAAATGTTAAAGCTGCATTTTGCTTTGCAAATTAAAACGACATGTCGTTTTAAAAAACGACATCAAACTCTGGAAGGATTTTTTCTCTTTTTTTCATGGCCCAGTTATCTAATACGGAAAATCTTTCCTTCCCTTCTTCCTGCAATAACCTCCGGCGTTCAAACGCTTATCAGAGAGACCGCTCAAATTCTTCAAATTTTCTTATTCTGGGACGTTAAATCTTGTCTTTATCTGTGTGCTAGGAGCTTCTTTTTAAGATATTTCAATTGCAGTTCAGCTAGACTGCAATTTAGGTCTCCGAGTTTCGCAGCTATGGCTGAAACAAGCGATAATGTTAGTCGAATTCTTCGCTTTTTTTTTTTTTTTTTGGTTTTATCAGCAAATTAGTACTCATTATGAAATTCTTAATTTCTGTTTTCCCCTTTTCATATTTTGCACTATTATCTGAAAATCTAATGAGAAAAAAGTACAAGAACTAAGTATTTTATCTGATTCTTAGAAGGAAAAAAGAAGAAATTTTATTGATTGTTATCTTTTTTAAAAAAAAAATTGTTGATGGTTTTGATTATATATGTTTAGGCACTTGGAGTTGATAACACCTTTAGAAGGAAATTTGATCGAGAAGAATATTTGGAAAGAGCTCGGGATCGCGAAAGACAGGTTTTTTGCTTCAAAAATTTCTCCATTTTTTTGTGTTTTGCTTTATCATTTTATTTTATTTTGGGTTCTTAACAGGATTTGGGGCTTAGTAATATTTTATTTGCTAATTTTCTTATCTGAATTTTGTTTTTAGGAGGCTGAGGGGAAAAATAAATCCAAATGTAAGTCAATTGAGCTTTTTTTTTAATTTTTTCCCCAAATGAGTTTCTATAGATTGATGAACCCTTTGAACTGTAGAAACATGAGTTTCAAGCATTTTTAACATATATTCTGTGCAGCAAAAGGCCCTCCAGTTCAGAGAAAGCCATTGAAACATAGAGATTATGAAGTAGACCTCGAATCTCGCTTGGGCAAAACTCAAGTAAGTTGCAAGATCTTCTTTTACTTGCGTTTATGTCTTGTTGGCATATCTGGTGTATTAGTTTGAGTGCTGGCAATAAATTTTTCTTGTGGAGTAAATTACTTCCCCTCCGCCACCACTTGACTCATGAGAGTCCAGGATTTCATTTTTATCGTTTTCGTAGATGACATTCTGATCATTACTTACTGATAGAGGGGCCAGAGAGTTATTTTCTTTTCAATCTAAGCCTAGAAACTGCAGCTGCTTCAGAATTGAGATAATGCACTCGTGTCTGGCACCTAAAGAGCCATAACCCATGAGAACAACTAAAATTTAAACGACTCTTAGTTTACCTCAAGGGAGCTAAAATTAACATTTGAGGAGACTATAGTAAAATGCTAGCCTCTCTAAATGGTTCACTTACAATGCCTAGATGGAGGGAGGGAATATACTGCCAATGAACATGTTTTGAGGATTAACTTTTTAATTGGTATCTTCTGCAGTTTAAAGTGTCGGGCATTAGATATGCCTTATGGGGGGTGGGGGGAAGTAAAACGAAGTGAAAATTAAATGTCTTCAAATTAATACCTCTCTATAATTTCAGTTATATCGTTTATGTTCTCCTTTGTTTCCATTTTGCTTGGTGATTTATTGCCATGTAGTAGTTTGTGTTTTTTGTTGTTATTATTATTTGAATTTCCAATGCTTGACATTAGTAGTTTTCATATTGGCTTCCCTGTGGCTCGTAACAAGTATTTGCTTTCTGTTGATTATTAGTTAGTCAGTTTTCGAGTATTTTTTAATTAAATTTTTACGGTGTCTTGCAGGTTGTTACTCCTATCGCACCTCTCAGTCAACAGGTAACTTTTCATCCGTGCACATAAGTTTTGTTATTATTTAATTTAATATGTCTAATTTTGTAATTTTGTCCTCCTTATATAATGTGAGGTAGATATCTCTGGAAGAGAAACATTACTGCATGCTTTCTCCTTCCCAGTAAAATTGTGCATGAATTGACGTGATGAGTGTATACTTAAGTGGTAAATATAATGTAATGTGAGGTTGATCTCTCTAGGAGAGAAACATTGCTGGGTGTTTTCTCTTTCCTAGTAGAGTTAAGTACGAATTGACATGATGACGGTGGACCACAGTACCTTAGTGGTAACTATCTTCAGATGATTTTTTTTATAAGTGAATGGTTACTGTATTTTTTACAATGATGGTTTAAATAGGAGCATATTAGTATGTATTCTTTCGTTTGTGGCGTGTGAAGTAGTTCGGCTTCTAGTATCATCTAGGGTAGCACGGGATGTTGGATTTTATCTGGTGGAGGATGGTTGTATGATTATTCTTTAATAGCTTGGGAATGAAAGAACTATGATATCATTTGGCTGAGCTGACTTTAGTTGATATATAGGCAGAGATGTTATATTTAGTCTTTTCTGTCTGTTCATTGTTTATGTGTTTGTGACATATTTGGTTCTTTGCAGGCTGGATATTACTGCTCAGTTTGTGAATGTGTAGTGAAGGACTCTGCAAACTACTTGGATCATATAAATGGAAAGAAACGTATGTGATCATTCAGTGTCAGTCTTTCTTCTTCTTCTTTGTTATTTAATCTTTTAGAGACTATTTACTTTTATCTATATGTTTACTTATTTATTTATCTACTCATCTTGTAGATCAAAGAGCGTTAGGTATGTCCATGCGGGTAGAGCGGGCATCTCTTAAACAGGTAGAATTGGAGAAAACGCTGTTTAATTTTCATTTAATTTCCGATTAAAATGGGTTTTTTTCAACCAAATACATATACGTTCTGCATGCTCTTTTAGGTCTGACTTTTCTTTTTTTTTGTTTACTTGTTGTGTATTATATGGGGAGAAGATTTTTAAAAAGTTCGTTCATTATGTTGTCTCAATACATCAATTATTATTATTGCATATTAATGTGGAGATTATGTATGTGAAGCTGTATGTTTGGATGGCCTGCAGGTCCAGGAGAGATTTGAAGTTCTCAAGAAGAGGAAAGAGCCTGGGAGCTTTTCAGAGCAAGGTAAGACTCTCAAGAGTGAAAGGAAATGAAGCCTTTTCTACATTGTAGATTTACCCCAGTAGCTTGGTGCTTAAGGCTCAGAAAAACAATGGATGCTTCATTCTTTATTCCCTTACATCGCTTAGATCTTGATGAGCGGATTCTAAAGCAGCAGCAGGAAGAGGAGGAACGGAAACGTCAGCGTAGGGAAAGGAAGAAAGAAAAGAAGGTTAGCACGACTACTTTGGTTAAGACATGAGCTCGCTAAAGACTAGGGTTGAAATTATCTGCACATGTAAATTACTTGGGCAGAGTTTGAAAGACGGTGTGTTCGCCACTGATTTTCCTAGAAATTTACAGGCAGTGACTAATTGATTCTCGTCATTCTTCCATTTTTTTTTTTTTTCATTTATCTTGGTTTCAGAGAGAGAAGGCAGGAGAGGAGGAACCTGAAGTGGATCCTGATATTGCAGCTATGATGGGATTTGGTGGTTTCGGTTCATCGAAGAAGTAATTTCCTATGGAGCTTTCGTCAATGCAATCTTCGTAGCACTGTTTGTATCTTATTGCTTGATGAACCGAATGTTCTGTAGAAACAAGCGAAATTCTAGATGGCAGACTTGTAAAATATAATTTACCTTCTTTTTTTGCTTGAAAAGAAGCTATTTATACATTAAATAGAGAATTGCTTTAGATTTACAAGTGATTTAGTTTCTGGTTTCTTTCGTTTGGTTCTTCTATCAGCTTAAAGGAGGATTCGATTCTTTTGTTCGAGCAAAAACAAAAGGGAGGATTATGTGGTAGGGCAATGAACAGCCAAACCAAGATTAAAATCGTATGAGATTAAAGAAACAAGTGAAAGGATTTAATGGTTAGGTGTATTCGTGGTGTTGTGAAATTTCTGAAGTTTGTCAGGTTCTAGAACTGTTTGTCCTAGACTTTAATAGTGGTATCACTAACAAAGGCAATCCATGCATTCTTATTCTCAAGATTCAAGGCTACTCCTCTCGCGTTGCTGCAAGACTCAGCCATTTTTCTGACTTCAATCTCATTCAATCTATAAACACATGCTATCTTGTCTCCAACCGAGGCCATTGACAGATTTTTAGGTCATTCGAAAACGTAGTTCAAACTACAAAGTTGCGAGTCAAACAAATTATTAGTTATTTAGAAACATAATTTAAACTAGGAAGTTGTGATTTGAAATAATTTTAACACAAATATGTTTAAACTAATTTTGGTTCGAATTCTTGGTATGAAGTACGTTTTAAATATCCTATTCATCTACTTGAAAATTGGTATTTATTTTTAAGAATGACTGAGTTGTTAGAGGGAGTGGACAGCCAAGAGTAAAGATTGGCGGCCAACATTCACTTGCGGTTTCGTCCCAATAATCACACTCCCAGGCCACGAGCTTTCTACCTCATTGCAACAAGATTTAATGCAAGGCAATCTCCTCTCTGTTTATCCAGACTTACTTGAACGTACTTTATTTTTTGTTCAATAAAATTTAAGATCAATAAAACAAGATTCATACGATAGGGTGTTTTCAGTCGTAGGATTTATATCAAGTTATGTCATTTTTTTTTTGCATTTTGTATATATTTTTTCTGCATTTTGTATATATTTTTTCATTTTGATGTGAAACATATAGAATGGCAAGAAATACTAACAGTAGAAAGTGCCTCAATAAAATGAAATACCATGCTTTTGAGATGAAATAAACCAAATAAATTAGAAGAATGGGAATTTTGGATCATTCAAAAAGGTGAATGTAGCACATGGGAGGTATGGAATGAACAATTTCAATTTTAAGATTTAAACTATTAGTTTTAATTTTTCAAATCTCCATGTCATTTTCACAAAATTTTAAAATTACATGGGTCCAATTGCAATTTTTATTTTCATAACGACTCCTCTTACACTCCCGCCAACGTATCAAATTTCTGTTAAAAACTGTCCGAAGTCATTCCGCTTACCAAACCCTGTCATGCGTAGGAGAGAAAGCCGAGAAAGCCATGGGCAACGCTTGTCGCGAGGCCGAACAGAGAATCATCCGCCTCCTCCATGGCCACCAAACCCGCAAACAGCTCCCGCAAATCCACGCCTACTTCCTCCGCCATGGCCTCGACCAGTCCAACCAAGTCCTCGCCCACTTCGTCTCCGTCTGCGGGTCTCTGAACAAATGCGGTACGCAATTAGCGTCTTCAGCCGCTCCGACATGTTACTCTTCAACTCCATGATCAAGGGCTACTCCGTGTGCTGCCCTTTGAGCAGTCCTTGCGTTTCTTTTCGATCATGAAAAACCATGGCATTTGGCCCGACGACGACGCTTTTGTGCCACTGCTTAAGGCGTGTTCAAGCCTGCGCAAGTACTGGACGGGTCAGTGCATTCGATCCCATGTTCTGCGAGGTGGGTTCGAGCAGTTCAGGTCAATTCGGATTGGAATTGTTGAGCTGTGTGTGAGTTGTTTGAGGAAGGAGGATGCGAAGATGTTCGATGAAATGCCTCACAGAGATGTGATTGTTTGGAATTTGATGGTTCGTGGGTTCTGCAAAGCTGGTAATGTTGATGCGGGTTTGCATCTTTTAGGCAAATGAGCGAGAGGAGCGTTGTCTCTTGGAACTCAACGATTTCTTGCTTGGCGGAAAGTGGGTGAGGTAGTGAAGTTTTAAGAGTTTCTGGTCGGATGCAAGATCAGGGTTTCGAACTGGATGAGGCGACCATGGTGACGGTGTTGGCTGTTTGTGCTCGTTTAGGGGCTGTGGAGGTTGGGCAATGGATACATTCCTATGTAGATTGTAGAGGACTTTTGCAAAAAGTTATTTCTGTAGGGAATTCACTCGTGGATTTCTACAGCAAATGTGGAGATTTGAGATCTGCTTCTAGTATTTTTAACTGAATGCATCGCAAAGATGTTGATTCCTGGAACGTGATGATTTCAGGTCTGGCTTTTAACGGGGAAGGCCAACAAGGGGTTGAGTTGTTCGAGGAGATGGTTGACAAGGCCATGAACCCAAATGAGGCCACTTTCAGTGCAGTTTTAGCATGTTGTGCCCATGCAGGATTGGTGGGAAAAGGACGCCACGTGTTTACCTCGACGACACAACACAACACCATAAAATAAGGCCTAGACTCAAACATTATGGTTGTATGGTTGATATTCTTGGCCGGGGTGGATGCCTGAAGGAGGCCCACGAGCTTATCAGAAGCATGCCCATCAAGCAAAATGCTGCTTTATGGGATCATTACTTGGTTCTTGCCATACCTATGGCGACTTGGAACTTGCAGAGATCGTGCTCAATGAGCTCATCGATCTTAAACCATGGAATTCTGGTAATTACGGTTTGTTGTCAAATATATATGCAGAGGAAGGAAGGTGGGATAAAGTAGAAAAGGTAAAGGAAAAATGTGTCAAGAAAGCGCCTGGACAAAGTTCTGTTGGGTTCAGATGATAAAGATGCTTGTGTAAGGTAGAATTCCTTGGTATTCTTTTGCTGGTATTCAATATGTCGGCTCTGGTTAGACTCCTATAACAAAACATACCAAGTATAAAAGGTCGATATTTGCATATTTAGCTGCAGCAAAAGCAAAATGCTCATCGGCTATTTGCATTCAGGTTAATGTAAACAATGAAGTACGAGCTACAACTTAAATGGGATTGGAAGACGTATAAGCTGCGTACTTACAAAACTAATTATGGATTTTTTTTTTCCTTATTCCTTTAGCCTTTTCGACGTCCTTTTTGGGTGTAAAATTTGTGGAGACTGAGGATTGGAGAATGTGACAACCACATGCAACTTAGCCAAAGCCATAGTTCTTCCAATTACTCTCTCTAGTAGGAGATTTAGGGGTTTTAAGATTGCTATTGCTTCTCACTCCCTCTCTCCCTCATCACTTTCCTTAGGGGTTTTTGTATGATGCTTTGCCACGGAACTATTGAGACTGTTTCAGGCTTACATGTTAGGATTATATTCACTTCAAAGTGATTCAGGAATCAACAGCAGTGATTTTGGCAGCCACATTGGTATGCGATGGTGAAGAATTGTTGATAATCGTTTACAGAGAAGACAGGCAAGTATCAAACTCTAATAAAATAATATTTGGTGTACACCACAAACAAAGGCCAACCAAAAACTCAAAGTTACTTGCGTGAAGAAAGAAGGCCATACCAAAGTAGAGTGAATTTGCAGTTTGTTCACTAGATGAATAGATGACTATGAATTCTGATATCTATGTACTTGCACAATATGCTTTGTTTCAATAACTTCAGTTTCAAAGTTTAAAACAATATTATTATTCTTGTTACTTGCGATGACATAAACAACGTTTGAGCAAATAGTACTTTCAGCAGATTAGGCTATG
This sequence comes from Artocarpus hirsutus, assembly GCA_946598075.1. NCBI lineage: Eukaryota > Viridiplantae > Streptophyta > Magnoliopsida > Rosales > Moraceae > Artocarpus > Artocarpus hirsutus. The sequence goes on from CAMOHE010044103.1 coordinate 60,378, forward strand.
TTGAAGATACCAAAATATTAGCTAACGGATGTATAACGCGGTTACTATTTATAATGAACATGCTTTGTTAGGTAATCTTGTGACGCATTGAGTTCATGGAAAGACAATAAGGACACTTCTCTTGCATAGTCTGTTTTTCAATCTTTTAGAAGTGTAGTATATTTGTCAGGATTTTCTTTCAAGGACACTCTGGATACGAATACTTAACCTCTTGATAATCTCTCGTATCTATATTTCTTATCTAACACAAAGGACAAAGGAAGCCGAGCATGGTTGTCAAGTCTCAAGGGAGAAACAGGGGTGGTACATCCTAGACAGCAGTACTCAGCATTAGGTTAACGGATCATGGTTCATCTTGTTGAGAATGTCAGAACAAGATGAAGTAACAACACCCCTCAATCACCAGTAACACATAGAAGACGATCAAACTCTTCAACCTCTCTGCATTGCTTGTTTCACCTTGTGCATAACCTCCAGAGTTGAATATCCCTACATCACAAACTCTCACATGATACTTGAAGGTAAAGATTATAATAGATTTTAAGATGCTACTTGATGATGAACCTGTGTTTTCTTTTCTTTTTTTTTTCCCAATGAATTTAATGTTCACCTTGTTGATAGTTATAGGTGCAGCCGAGGTTGATTGCACCTCTTATGTCACGAACGGTAGCCCCATTATTGAACAAGAAGTTTGAGAAAATGTTGTCAACACAATCGAGCACCAATTGTGTCTCAGTGAGGCAAGGTCCATTGCAGAACAAGTCAAATGCTTGAGCAGGGACATTAATGCTTCCACTCTGATCTAGTCTGTAAGCCTCATTACAACCATCATAGATCTTAACAAACAAATGGTTGAATCAAGTTAGGGAACAAAAATGAAAAATCAAGACTTTTTTTTTTCCCAAGTGAAACTAGAGATGTGGTTGATTCTTTTACTCACAAACTTGTTATTGAAACACGTCAGGGCTTTCTCAAACATTTGCACTGGGTTATCCTCTGCTGCACAGCCTGTTATATATCCAAACCCATAATTCAAATGTTCAAAACGCAAATACATGCATACATACATACGTGCTACATTTATATATATATATATATATAGGTTTTATCTATTGTTTTGACCGCCATGGAACATGCAAAAGTGAGAAATATAATATAATATTTGTTCAATATAATATTGACGTTGGAAAGGTGTAACAATCGATTAGATAACTAAATTTCTCATGTTACACATATCCAACACATGTATGTATATGTGTATGTATATTTGGAAGACGAATATACAAGAGAGAAGTGAAAGATTTTGCATCTGTTTACTTACCTGAATAGCAGCAAAATATGATGATAATGGAAATAAAGAAAGCTAGGACTTTGTGTTTTGTTAGCATAGGGAAAGCCATTGCAAGAGACTATGGCAGGCACAAAAGAAGTGGGCTTGAGAGAGGGGAGTATATCAATTGATATATCTATGAATAAAGTAAAATGATGACGCTTCTTAATCAGAAAGTGTTAAAATTTTCAGTTTTGACAAAATGTGCATATGTTTACCACCTCTTACTTGGAAGAGAAAATCAGAACGGATGTTAGTTAGGTTGGTGGGTCAAGCTAGTTATGGCAACAAGGGGTTGGGGACAAATGGAATGAAATGGAGAGTTATTTCTTTTTGGTGTCCAAAACCACCTACTTTGTAGTATTTGTGCTTGTTTGGACCTTTTTTAGATTAACGTGCGAGAAACTGATGAAATTTTGCATATGTTAGAAAAAGAAAAAAGAATAGATGGAAACAACATATCTCACAATGTACCAAAATGGAATGGAATCTTAGTAGGAAGTGCCAAAGTTTGTTGAAAGATTGATCGTCCAAAGGACCATAAAGGCAAACAAAACGTGCGACTCTCCATGAATTAAAAAAAAAAAAAAAAAGAAGAAAATAAAAACACAATAACACTTCTTTTTGATTCCTCTCTTACTTTTGGTGTTAGAATGGTTGGAAGTTAGACTGAGATGGTCTTGAGCTTTTGTTGGCATTCATTTTACCTTGTTTAGACTCACGGTGTCCACTTTCTAGATTTTGATGAACCAAAAAAGTCAGGTGAAAAAACGACAATCTCAACAAACAATTTGGATATCCAAAAACGACATGACTTTTAAAAAAGTGGGGATGCAGGGTATCTATCCTACCCTCGTACCTCTCGCATGCTAAGCGAGCACTCTACCTTTTAAGCTATATCCCATTACAAGCATGTCCAATATTTTATTTCATTTATCATTTAGATAATGAAATTTTTGGTTCATCAAAAAGGTTGATTTGAATTTTCACCCCAAATCCATTCACCTTGTTTCATTTTTTTCCTGATTACAAATTTTAATCTTAATTATCAAGTCTCCTATTTAGCTGTTCCGTTACAAAATCATTAAAAACTTGATGAAATTAATTACGTGGCTCTTGTTATGAATATAGTATTATGATGGATGTCCATAACCCCTAAACTCTTCAAGTTTCATAACCCCCAAAGCTTCACAAATTTCATAACCTCTATTTGTTACAATTTATTCATAGTTATTTTCTCCATTTACAACACCATTAAGCCTATTGTAACATATGGGCATCTTTAGCCTATAAATAAAGGCTTTGAGAGGCATGTAAAATAGTAGAAGAAAAGAAATAGATATCATTCTCTCATTCTCTTATGTTCTTCTTTAGTTCTTCTTTACTTCTATACTATATTCTCTTGTCTTGTTCTTTTTATTTTATAATATGTTATCAGCACGAAGAAAGTGAGAGTCATCGCTAGTAAATACATTGTTCACAAGAGCATACAAACTTTGAAAAGCGGAGGCTCTTCTTCATAAAAAAGGTGAATTGCTTTACTTTTCACTTGGCACAACAAAAGTAATAGGCCATTTTGCACGTGATCACGGAGATGACACATATATGCATAACCGTAAATAACATACTAAACCAATGCCCCCCACAAGAATGAGATATATTATCACACAAACAAAATAAACATAAAAATAATCAAGTACATAAATGTTAATAAGTAATATAAAAACATTATCGCTTATTTGTTAAATATATAAACATTTTAAA
>CAMOHE010044104.1:0-27340 GCA_946598075.1 Artocarpus hirsutus
CTCAAGGCTGCTCAAGGAAAGCTTCGGCGAGATTGAAGTTCTTCAATGCGGCTTGAGGAAAGATCGGATGAGATCTGTATTGTTATTAGATTGCGGATCTATGGTAGATCTAGAGGTCGCTGCGAACGAAGACGTAGGAACGTGATAAATCTAGGCGACGAATGTGTAAAGCCGAACTTTTACGTCTGAAGGTCATCTTGCCTAACCTCTACAATGTTGAAGAAACCTCTCTTCTTCTCCATTCGCACATATTCGTGTATCTCGATGAATTTCCACAAATCTTGTTTGGATCGGCACTAACCGGGCTAGGATCGAGGGTCTGGTTTGACGTTGTCATTTCGTTCTCCTTAGCTGCCTTCGGGATCACCAGAGGATAGAGGAAGAGGAAGAGGGAGATGGAGAAGGAGAGAGAGAGATTCATCAATGAGTCTTTGTAGTAGAAGACATGTTGTATCGTAAAAAATGATTTTTTAAATGCAGATGTTTATAGTATAAAAAGCGTTTATCATATCCATAGGATATTTAAAAAATTGAAAATTTTCAGTTTAAAATGAAAATGGATTTTTCAAAACAAAACTTAAAAAAGAAAACAAGTATTTTTTAAAGATGCAAGAATGGGTCAGCCGGTTCTCCTTAGGCCCGCGTAGGCCGTGGGCTGGGTCGACCTAGTCTACAAATTTTGTGGGCCAAGCCGGGTAGACCCATATGAGAATTACCACGGCTCAGCCCACACCACAAGCTAATTTTACGTGGGCTGTACCGTAAACCTTGAATGAGCTGGCCCGTTCGAGCCTATCTACGAGTTAGAATAAGTAGGTCCATTTTGGCCCATAGTGGGCTTAGATGGGCCAGCTCTAAGCCCAGCTCATCTACGTATGCAATTTTTTATTTTTTATTTTTTATTTTTGAATTTTTAAACAAGTTAACAAATATAAAAGTTTGAATAGTCAATGGAAATATAATAAGGGATATTTTATTTACGATTGCCTTATTAAAAACCTTTTTAAGAAAAACTCAATGGGATAAAACCTTGATAAAGAAAAAAAGAGTACAATCAAGATAATCGTACATAAGATGTTTATAAAATTACTAAAAAAACAAAACAAAAAACAAAAAACATTATAAATGAAATTGGGCCACAATGGGCCTTCGGTGGGCTAGCCCATTGTGGGCCTATATGGGTCTTACACGGGCCAGCCGATGATGGGCCTAAACGTGTCGGCCTAGCCAAGCCCATGATTTTTCATGGGCCATGCAGCGCTGGCCTGCGACACGACCTATAGGCCAATATATGTTGGCCTAGCCCAGCTTAGCCCACCAATATTTATGGGCTGGGCTGGGCCAGGCCACTGTATCAAGACAGTCCCCACTCATTGTTGCATCTCTAGTATTTTTAAAAGATTCTAAAGAAGATTTTTATAACATAAAATTAAAACGATAAAGTTTTGAGAATCATTTGTACGTTTTATAACTAGTATGGAATTTTCTCTACTTAATAATCTATAGCATTTGATTTAATTTATCCTTTCTCATTAATTGCAAGCACTTTTATTAATTTTACAAGTCAATCTAAAGCAACATATAACAAGTTATAATACATCAAATGTTTTCCTATAAAAAATAGAAAATAATCATCTTTCACTAATGATTTGGTATACTAATTATGAAAATTACTATTGCTATCACTACAAATCTAATTAACATAATTTTAAGATAGAAAAGATAATAACAAATCAAAATTATTATATTTAAATGGAATAAACTTTCACGTTAACTTTGGTAGAACCTCGCCTTATATAATATCTGAAATGGACAACATAACAAGTTATATTGCAGTAAAAGGCATCCTATAAAATTAACCATTATTTTGTTGTTATCAATATTAATCATACAATATTATTAAATTATATAAACAAAGCATTATTGAATTTATGTAAAAATAGGCGACATAACAATGTTAACAATAATTATTAAGAACTTGAAAAATATAATTTATTCCATAAAAATATAAACATTACAAAGCAGATAGAGAGTTAAAAAACATACTAGAGTACTATGTATATAAGATCATCTCTTTGCCTCATTAAACTTTCGACACTAATTTTTGCATGATTTTAACATTAAAAGTGAGGTCAAAGGAGTGCCTTAACAACATTTCCTCCCAAAAAGGGGTAATGTTGAATCAAAAACTCAACATTTGAAGCAGGAGACAAGGGGGCGCTAGAAAAAAGCCATGAGAATGGTATGGCAAGGGGGCTACACATAGTAAAAGATTTTTACTATAATAATAATAATATTTTTTTTTTCTTAGGATTGCATCCAAGTCTGGATGCAAATCTGAATTATTTTCTTTTTTTTTTTCTTGTCCAGCCACAAAGATTATTATTGGTAATTTATTTTATTTTCTTTTTTTTTTTCTTTTTTTCACACGAGAATCAACCAGAGAATGTGCTGATTTTTGGTTTTAATCTAGTGCTTTATAAGTACGGGACGGACGTTGCAAGGCTGTTGGATGCGTGAAAAACTGAGGAGAAGACTGGATCGTACAAACGAAAGCAAGCTTGCGCATATTGTTGGGAGCATGACGCTCGATCTAGGCCTGGTATGCTAATCGAACGGAGAAAAAATCATGTGCGAATGGGACTTACTCCACAAGATCTGAAGCTAGATTATAAAACCTGTCAAAACACGCGAATGGCTGGGATCATCTATGTAGCTTGATTAGATTGTCGTGGTTGCACCACGGGGCATTCTTTTAAATTTAATTTTTTTCTTTTTAATTTCTTGTGCATTTGAGATCTAGTTTTATCTTTTTTGAACCATTGTACTTCCTTTTTCTTTTAAATTTTAAATCTAAAATTAATAAACGCAATAAATTTAATTATTCTACAAACAAAATATTTACAATAATTTTAAAAATATTTATTTTATAATAAAACACACAAAATATACTAAAAATAAATAAAAACTTCTAAAATTAATAAACCTTAGTAGATATATTTTTAAGTATCAAATATATTTTTATAAATTACAAAAAATATAATAAATCATATTTACAAACTCAAAATTTATTTACAAACACTTTAAAACATAAAATAAAATTACCACATATTATTTTTATGGCTTTGATTATTTTCAAATTAAACACATGTTTAACATATTGAAACGACTCTAAAAATTACCCAAAAAATATTATTAAATATAAAAACACACTAAAATACATTTTTAGACACATTTATATACTAAGACATAAAAACTCTATTTGACACAAAAATTACTATAATCAGGGGATTTAACGAGAAATAAAAGCATAAAAAAATGATTTTATCTTTGTAAAATGTACACTTTTACAGTCTCATCAAAACATGATCTTGTTTGTGATGCAGGGTCTCTCTCTCCTCTGTCCTACTATCGTCGGAGTTTGCTGTGAGATTGTTGTAGTAGTGGTAGTTGTACTAGTTGTTGTTGTTTTTGCATTTTTTTTTTTTTTTGCTTCTGTTGTTATTGTTGTCGTCGTCGTCGTCATCGTCATCATCGTTGTTTTTAGTTGTTTTTTTTTCTGTTTTTTTTACTACTGGCAATATTGTTGATGTCGGAGATGAGCCAATGCCGATGAGGCAATAAAGAAAGAGAAAAAAAATATATCCCTTTAGGACATGTCTAAAGGGACACAAAAATATTCCAAAAGGACACCAAAAAATGCCCTTTTGGGACATGTCGTGGAACATGCGATATGTCCTAGAGGAACACCAAAAACATGTCTTAGAGGACAAACAACATACCTTTGAGGGACACGCGATCTCTAGGATATATACTAAATTTGTAGTATAAGAACTTTTAACATTTTGTGGCATAAATAAAAATTGAATTTAAAAAAGTAACCTTTACGCGGATTACTCTAACTTTTACTTTTTTTTAACTGAGACAAGATGGGTTGGGTCAATTTTTGGGATGTAGAGACCCACTACGTTTTGCCCTTACCCTTGCCAGAGCTGACCCATATATTATCAACTAAACATATATAGGACCCTGTCTTCGAAGGTAAATCATAATGGGTCGACCTATCAGTCATAAATATTGATCTATATATATGTGTGCGTGTATTTCTCTATTAAACAAAAACCAAAATATAAAGAAGCGATTGTCCATTCATCAGGAACAGCTGACCAACCAGATGCTTGGACTTGGAATCATGCAATTGAAATTGCTCTATGTTGTGACAAATGCAGTAGACATGGTCCATGTTTTAATATGGTCGGCTTTTTTCAGCCGTGCAATATAATACATCCAAGCTTTTTCTTCCACATAATAATGAATAATGGCGCCATAAATTGGAAATGCCGACCATTGAAATCACCAAAGCTATTCTATAGCTGACTACAATTTGTGAACATGATGCGCTCTTTTTTTTTTTTTTTTTTTTTTTTAATAATGTAGCTTCATTCAACTAAACATGAAAACAGTATAAACAAAGCTACATAAGCCACTCGCTATAGGCATCAATAATCCCGACTATTGATTGAATCCACTAGTAATCATCAAATAAAGTATAAGGGCAAAAGGCGGCGTTGAGACCCAAAAGGAAAGAACCTGCTTGACGTCCAAATTAGAGCTCTTTAATGGCTCGTTACAAAAGACCACTACTGTCGATAGCCAAGACCAATCGACTGAACCTAATCTGTCTTGGTTAAGGCACATATAACCTGGCATAGATTCGGATCTAGCCACCAAACAACCCACACAATGGTATTAGTTAACGGGTAAGAAATGCAAGTTAAGATCGAAGTTGGGGAGACCAATTCCTTTATTACAATCTAAAATACAAAATAAAAACAAACAGAAAACCAAAACTCTGCTAGAGAACCGCCACCGACCCGATTTGCATGGTTAAGCATTTCCCACGCCAACCTCCCCGAAGTCCTTCCCCTCCACCTTTGGCCACCCAACCACCTCAAAGGGCCTGCAGCACCTACTCGGTAGGAACAACCTTGCCGTTGCTAGCCCCCGCTTGGCGGCACGAGCCCAGCCTTAACTGGGCCCCTCAATGCCGAAGCTTGGTGGGTGGCAACAAGCCTGGCCCAAATTGTGGTGGACTGAGCTAGCTGAGCATCTCTCCATTCACTGCCATAGCCAAGAACCAGATGGGATCTGAGCTTCCCATAATCACCTCTGGTGGAAGAAGCTCCCCTTTCCTTAGTCCCTAGCTTGAAACGACGGCACTCATCCCTCTCTCCTATCTCCACACCGGTGGTCCACCCTGACGCTTCCCCTCTTTCCTCGCACCACGGACTCCAACACGACATAGATCGGCTGTTGACGTCCATCTGAGCGAAGGTCGGAGGCCAGCGGACCGGCAATGCACCAACTCACCGGCCTCATTGCCTACTCTTCCGTTGACTTCCTCTCTTTTGTTATCTCTCTCTCTCTCTTCGTTCAATAAAAATCTCATTTTGTCAAGACATTTGGGGGCACTCTTTTGGTCTTCGTCTATAATGTTTAATTTGCTTGGTAGCTAGAGATGTATAACTTCCATAAAGATCTTCTAGCAAAATAATAATAATAATTATTAGATAATAGGAAATTCTTATGGAGAAACCAATTTTGTATTACTAGTATAGCATGTTGTTCTAGTAATTAGATTAGTTTTTTAACGATTTGATTTGTGATTTTTTATGTTAAAAATTTACAACAAGTGATACAGAATTACTTCCAGTTACATATTAAACCGTTACAAAATTATAAGATATTTATGAAGTGTTAGAACTAAAACTTATGAACAGAAAACGCCAGCATGTGAGAGCTTTATATTGTAGCTTATTTTTTTTAAATCACTGTAGTATATAAAAGTTTTACACTGTATCAACTAAAAGTTTGTCAAACACGCTTTTAATCAAACGTTTAAAACAACCTACTTTACCTGTGGTGCAAAATTATCTTTTCTCCTATAAGAATTCCCTAATAATAGGAATTAATACATAGGTAAAAGAGCTTTTATAATGCCTGTGGATTCTCAAATTCATCGTCCTTTCTTACTAATTCATGGATGATCTCTTCACATACGGACTTTGTCTGTTTTGAAAGCTCGTTCGCTTTCAAAAATGTTGTCAGTTGATCAATAATTTGCGTTCCTTCCATGGCCAAGATTCTGTTTTAAAAACAAAAAGACAAATACAAATTAAAGTAGGAACGAGTGAAAAAGATAGTACAAGTCATGCAAATTAATATATACTATACTCTTTTTTAATCTTATAAGATTAAAATCCCACTACTTGCAATACAATAGATCTCAAACTAAAAAGTATACTATATATTAAATTGACACCCTCTGTTTTATGAGGAGTGATGCTTCGTTCCCGGTAGAGATGGAAAGGAATTTTTATTGGAATAATATGTTTTGGATATTAAAAAATAAATGTAGATATATAAAAAATTAGAAGAATACTTTTAAGCATAGCCAAACGTAGAACCACCCTAACTTATAAAAATAGAGTTCGAATCTTTCATCTAAGTTAAAAAAAAAAAAAAACTCTTATAAGCTTATAATTCATTGATTTCTCACCATTTTTCTAACTTTTAGAGAATTAATTGTCTTATTAAAACTAAGGACTAAAGAAAACTCTTTTTATCTCTTAGGATTAAAACCATATTATTTAAAATATTATTGGTTTTAGTTTAATATCTAGTTTATTCTTTAGACTTAGACCAACTATTTTGTTAGTAATAGAGTTATAATATCATGAGATTAAATGGATTGTTGTATATATATATATATATGATATGATGTTACCATCGCATAGAACAATACATGACACTTTTGACCAAAATATTTGTGGGCCCCTTCGACGGCTGTTTCCCGTTCATAGTTTCCATTTGACCTTATCTTAGATAACGACTTTTTCTGCTTACGGCCGAAGAAAAAAAGTCTATCATAATTAATTACCCGTTGAGTTTGCAAGCAATGTCTGACTCAACGAAATGCAGTGTGCTTCTGAGGCCCAAACTTTGGCAAAGCCAATGTTTTTGCTGCAAATAATACTTCTGATGCTCATTTTCTGCAAGAAAAAACCCAGAATATTTTTCTAGAGGTGTCATTTTTGTCACTATTCTCTTGTTGAGTTTCATCTGCTTTTTAATCTTTGATTCCTGCGCTTGCTTCCTCTCTTCCTCATTGCTGTAAAATATGGCGGATCTGTGGTGTGTTCCTATTCCAAAGTTCTGCAAAATTAACATTAATTGTCGTCTTCATGAAATTATTGGAACATGCAACAAAAATAGCAAGCCTCTTTCTGATTAATTAATGGGGAATTTCTCCAGCTAAGTTTAAAAAAATAATAATAATCTAGCAGTAAATTTTTAGGAAAAAAATTCTTATAACCAAATCTGATGGTTTGAAAACGGGCAGTACCGGTGAAAATATCGATCCGAGAAAAGCCCTAATTAATTAATAACAAACAAGATATGCAAATACCAGAACTTTTTAACATTAATTGGCATTGTTTATAATAGTGCAACTATCATAACGTAATAGATCTATTACGAGATTAAGAAAACAATCGACCTATTACTAGTGTCTGTTTCAAAAATCAGACCAATGATATACTTTTGAGCTAAAATCTGATGATAAAAAAGTACATGCTACTAATGAGGTATGTTAGGAATTTTACAAGGTAATTTCTGTTGGTCGGATCATGGGTTTCCCAGAAGCGATCACAGAGAGTTTTGTACGATATCTTTCTCCTATCGTACACGACTTTGACAGCTTCAGTATGGCCGGTTCTTCCTTCACTTACCTGTATAAGCGATCAATTGCATACATTCATAGATACCTATATATACATACATATATATATATATATGACCTTTGATCAATAACGGGTTTTGGAGATTTTCTTCATTCTTGTTTTATCTGTACCTCTCTGCATGAGGGTTTTTTAAGACTTCCTCCACAATAACCGGTAGCTGTTTTGACAACTCCGTCCACACGCCCAAATGCAGCTTCAAGACCCCAGAAGCTATCTGTAAACATATATATATATATATATATATATATATATATGAACTTGTACAATCAGTATCTCAAATCCAAAAGTAAATTAAAATCATGAATGCATATGAGAGAGAAAGACCTCCAGCGAAAACTGCCTCATTTAGAAAACGATCATGATCTTCAGGTGTTGTGGTACTAACTGATGGAGTACTTGTTTGGGAGGTGGGAAAATCAGAAATCTGACGGTTTATCTGAGGCAGTAATTTATACATGATATATTAAAGCAAAATTGGGTTGATGCAGGTTTTAGATATGGAGTAATAACAGCAGAAACTTAGCAAATTGGACAATATATGAAGCAAGCAAAGCTGCCAGATTTTGTTTGTAAACATACTGTTATACTTTATATGCTATTTCGTATTTGTTAATTGACCACATGGCAGACTTAGAAGTATGAACGCGTCATACGTTCTTTCCCTTAAAAAAAAAAAAAAAAAAGGTGAACGGATTGCAAGTTTGGCGGCTATAAATGCTCATGTCGGCCAGAAAATTGAAAAAAACTAAATAGATAGATAAATTATGCTAAGGTCATCAACAAAGTTCGACACCACATGGCAGTGGTATTAGGTAGGTATCCTGGTTTTTATTTTTTCCTATTATGTCCTCTTGTTTTGTCCAGGAGAAACCTTAAGTGGCGTATACTATCTTTAGAAACTTTTTCGAATGGCTAAAAAAACTGTTATTGGTTTATTTACTTTAAAAGCAATGTAACATGCTTAAATGGACCCAGCGCAAGTTTATTACTTTTATAAGCACTTTTCGTACAAACTAACTTTTGGTGCTCATGTTTGAAACTTATCTCACAGACAAATTTTGCTAGCACGCACGTTCATTGAGAGACTATGGCGGACTCCTCGAACTCACGCGGTCCTTATATTACTTCTCCCACTTGGTTGTGGTCTGCTTCCGCTATGATCTCTTTCCATGTTCCTAATGATGCTTGTAGGAAACCTTACTGTAAGTTTAGTTGATTTGTGAGGTTGTTACAAGTGTAAAGTCTGTAAAACTTGCTAGGCTTTTCCATCTGGGTTTTACTAGCAAGGTTTTTAACGAGATGTGTTACGGGTTTTGACCATCAAATGCATAGTCTCAGATATGTCTTCTGGCAAACAAACCTTACTCCTTGTCCAATTAGGCCATCTCTTCTCGAACAAAAGAATTCAAAAAAAAAGTGTCCAATTCAAAAGAAAGAAAATAGTGCATAGATCAAATACAATAGACCATTGTCAGGCTTAAAAAAAAAAAAACCGAAAAAAGAAATAAAAAAGAAAAGAAAACAAACACAAAAACAGAAACAAAACAAAAACAAAAAGGAAAAAGAAAAAGGAAGAAAAGCACTAGACCATAGATAAGCCAGACTACTCAAAATTCAATTAACACGGCTAACAACAAGAATTACTGTTCTATCAAACAAAATTGATACCGCAAGACTTTCGTCTCTGAATTAACCTCATTCTACACAAGAAATACAGAAGTGGGATTCTCACTCGGTTTCTGAATATACATAAAAGAAAAGAAAAATTTATGTCAAACAAGCCACTCAAGATGCTCTACTCGATTTAGAATTGATACATCGTTAAATAAAGAGGTGAAAGTAGTTAACCTTTTTCAACAAGCACTTAATTTATTGTAATTGCCGTAGTCTTAACAGATCACCAGACTAAACCCTTTCTTCTCCAAAACCTGTCAACGTGGTCAGTGCTCATCCTAGATTTTTCAGGCTTGTTTGGCTTTTTAGACTTCTCGAGTCGACTATCTAAACTGTTTCTAGAAATTTCTGGAAGATCAGCACCCAACTCAAATGTGTCTGAAGTTCCAGCTTCAGATGGTTTGCTCTGACCATCAGACTCTACGTTTTTCTTTGAAGCATTAGTTCCCGGTTTTGATTTTCCAAGTGAATATACAAACTTCTTTAGATGTTTAATAAACTCTGTGTAGAGCTCAAGATTACAGTGCCCACCTCCACTTAACCACAAGGGTTCGTACTTTTCCTTGCAAAGCTCCCAAAGCTGCTTCCCATGGGACCAATCCACAACTTCATCCGCTGTCCCCTACACATTGTGAAAAGAAAATTTATCAGCAAGCATCAATGGAATGTTTGAAAGGCATCAACCAAAATAAGACCTCCAGGAAAAAGACGCCATATAGATATAAAATATGACGCATTTCTGGAACATTTGTGCCGAGACACTCGTAACTTTTAGTCAGCTAGTATGTAACCAAGGCAAACACTTTGAATCCTTGAATCCCCACTTTCTCCTCCAGTCTTTCTTTGCTTTTCCAGGCTTGAACCTAAAAACCTGTGTCAACTCAATAGTCCATCTATTTTCAGATTATACTTGAGCATGAAACTTGAATGTATTATTCCAATCATTCGCTTAAGTTATGCTGAAGCTACTTAAGCTGGAATCCCTTATTGCCTAATTAGAGATTCAGAGCAACTTCCCCACAGAGCATCCATTTGTACAGTTCACTACATTTATAAACGCTCAAGGAACCACTTGAATCAAAAAACCACAAAAAGAGTCGGTTCACTACCTCAGATGCACTCATCAGTTCAGGATGCCATTTCTTTTGTTTTTGGTTTGCTAATAAGTAGTTCCAATCAGTTAGTAACTCATTTAAATTCAGACGCTACCAAGCCAAAGTATTATCCAGAAAAGCAATGAATTAAAAAAAAAAAAAAGGAAAGTCGTTCATTAAGTCACCAAAAAATGGAAAGATGACAAATGGCAAGAGACATGGAGAGAGAGAGCAAGAGATACAGAAAACTGAAACAGAGATATTACTTACGTGTATAACCAGAACAGGGCAATTCACTGAACCAATTTTGTCGATATTCTGAAAGGCATGAAAAAAAAAAAAAAAGATGATAAGGATAGCATACAAGTGAAGCAAGCGCAATGCAAGCACTAAGATAACATACCTTGTAAATGTCAAACCAGTATGTCCTCTTGACAGGGTACAACACCCGCAGCCCAGACAAGATGGGGCTATGTAAAACCACACCTCTCAAGGTTGGTAATCGTGAGGCAAGATCAACCGTGGGACCACTACCAACAGACTGGCCATACAATATCAATTGTTCATCTTTAACACCATACTGCTCCTTGAGGCATTTATGTGCTGCATCAATGTCTGCATAAGTATTGCATTCGGTTGGCTGGTTTGATGGGGGAAAAGAAAGATTATTAGTTGATGAGCTGTCAATTATATACACATGAGGTTGGGTTTGACGGATTTCTCAAACAATTATCCACAAGTTGTACCACAAAAGCATTTAATCAAAATTCGCAATGGTTTCTAAAATGTAGTATGACCTCTATACATCCTAAAAACCAACCACAATAATCATGGGAAATACAATATCCAGATTGTTGGTACAACATGCAAAAAGGGGATTCCAACAGTAACATGACATAAAATCTATGATTTTTACCGTAACATGAAGTGTCATTGATTCTAGATAAAATGGCACATTTTCATAACAAAACAGAATATGAATATAAAAATAATAAAACAAACAGACAAAAGAAGAGACAGGCCATGGTTTAATCAGTAAAGTCATGAGTCATCCCTGCTAAACCTTGTCTTGTTTTATTATTAGAACTACAATTTTCAAGCTTGTTTGTTTTACACGCCCTGAAGGCATTTGAAAAGAAAAATTTCCCATACGAGGTGTAACATTTGAAACACTTGAATGGTGGTCTTCATCATCTAATTGCAAGTAACTCCATGGACGCATTAAGAAGATTATAATCCATCAAAATTGCTTCCATTCTGCATAATTATCTTAAAAAATAGACATGCAGATAATAAAAAAGTACATCATGCTTATTTGGAGCTCCCCATTATCAGAAACTAGGGATGCTGGAGATAAGAATCTAACCTTTCCAGTTGACCGTCCATATCCAGAGTAATCATACCTATAAAAGCCATTTCAAGACAACGAGAGTGAGACTGACCCATCAGACATTCTATACAAGAGATTATTGGAGAAAAAGATGGTGCTGTACGGTAAGTAAATCAAATTCTCCTTTAAATAAATTTTACTCCTTGTCCGTTGCAAGGGTTTGAACCCAACAAGAAGTTTGAATTCAAACCCTTTTTGCCATAATGTTTTCTCTAACAACAATTCAAACAAAATTGAATTTCTATTCTAACTTTTTGTTTAAACCCATGAACCAAACGGGCTTTCGAAGATAACCTACACCACTAATTTGAAAAATGAAACTCAACAACACAAAATATCTTCAAATAAAACAGGACTGTTTGCAAACCCCCAAGAATATAAAATAATGCCAACGTAAAGACTTCTATTTTGTGGGTCCAAAACTGCCAAAGAAACCTAACTTTCAGCTTCAATCTTTTTGGAGATAATGCATATAAAATCACTAACATGCAGACAACATTCTATCATGCAAACCTGAAGCAACATGCGTATAGCGTCACACATCTACATATCATACAGCTACATATCATACGTCAAGTATGACAGAATAACTCACTTTTTATGTGTATATCTATAT
Organism: Artocarpus hirsutus; assembly: GCA_946598075.1. Classification (NCBI taxonomy): domain Eukaryota; kingdom Viridiplantae; phylum Streptophyta; class Magnoliopsida; order Rosales; family Moraceae; genus Artocarpus; species Artocarpus hirsutus. The sequence goes on from CAMOHE010044104.1 coordinate 12,577, forward strand.
AGAAATGTTGAAGTGTGAACATACACTCAATTGTTTCCCATGCATGCTCCAAAGTTCTTCCGAGTGAGAGGTGCATTTTATTGTTGTTTTTGTTTCAATAATTCAATTTAATATAGCTTGCCTATGTGAAGACTTGCTTTGCGGCAACAATCCTTGTGGGGAATGGTAAAAGAGAAAGGATGGGTTGCATACCATTGGTTCAGATTCTAGCCTGTGATTAGAGGCTCCTTGGGAACCCATGAAAGTTTATATCTTAGGGAATGAATGCCTTTCTTCAGAAAGTAAAATGGGTTGTAGGTTAGGGAAATAGAATACTTGTTTGGAAGGACGTGTGGTGTAGTGAACAATCTTTGTCTCTTACTTTCCCCTGATTGTTTAGGTTGTCAGTTAGACATTTTGCTTCCATAGCTGAAATTTGTTCTCTCTCACAATAACGTGCCAACTTGGAATTTTACTTTTAGGAAAACTCTAAAGGATAAAGAGGCACAGAGTTTGAATTCTCTACTCTGGGCTGTCGACTCTTCTTCCCTAAGGCACCCTGTTCCAAATCATGTCGTGGTCTTGCGATTCTTCGGGCTTTTCTTGTAAACTTTTTCTTCCCTTCCCTTGTTGATGATAAGGAAGTCTCTATGTTTGAGCCTTTCAACTTTATTTGGAAATCACGTGTTTCATGTAATAAGAAAGGTTTTTGCTTGGTTGGTTTTTCATGGAAAATTGAAGACCTGTGATAGGGTAAGAACCCTCAGTTTTAATATTTCTCCTTACTGGTGTGTTATGTGCAAAGGTGGAAGGGAAATGGTTAATCAACTCGGAAACTTATGGTACAAATTTTTTGATGAAGTTGCTTTTCTGAGTTTTCCCTGCTAAATGTAAGTCCTTAATGCTAAAGAAAAGCACTTTATTTAATATAATGGCTTGAGTTTTATCAAAAAATATGGTGATTGCACAACTTTGGATGATTTGGATGGAAAGAAATGCTAGGATTTTTGAAGATAAGGAAAGGGAAGTGGTGGATTTGTTTGAGCAGGCAAAGTTATTAGCTTCTTTGTGGTTTTGGAGGATAAAGCTTTTCCAGAATTTTCCTTTTTCTTTGATTTTTTAAATTCGAAGGATGTAATAAGGGTGGGTTAAGTGTCATGTTTTGTGGCCTGTTTTTAGTCTATGTTTTTTTCTCCTTTTTCTTTCTTTCCTCCTTATTGAGGATTTCTTATCCTTTCTGCTTCCTTTGCACTTGATTTTAACAACAATGAAAAGATGTTTTCTTTAAAAAAAAAAAAAAAAAAAAAAAAAAACCAGAGAGAGAAAATGCTTGTCATTGTAACATTTGAATGCTTTTAAGCCAAGCACGTGTGCTAAAAGCTGACATGGGATCAAGCGTTTAGATAATATTTGGTTACAAACACAAAATTCTATTAGACTCCTGCAAGAACAAAACTTTCTTACAATCGGAGTGACTATTTCTTCATATAAAACTTTTAAAAAGTAAAAATGCTAAATATACCAGAAATTAAGCCAAAATTGGGGTCAAGCAAAAGTAGTAAGGGAGAACAACATGACCCAACCTAGCCCAAATCTAACTCACAATAACGGGCTTACCAGCTTGCTAATCTATTCACTCATTTTAGAAAATCAAGAGAATGACAAAAAAAAAGGGGAAAAAACCAAGGGTGGATCTATACTAGTTGAAAAATATTGAAAGATAGTCAAAAAAATGGAACACAGACACAATAATATGCCGTGATGCTATCACAACCCACACTGAGATGGCTATTTTGTTTTTTTCTTTTTTTTTTTACTTTTTTTCCTCGTCATCCAGCAAAGCAACAAAAATCAAAGTAAACAAATATTGTCTAGAATTTCTCTTACCCGGACATAACCCGTAAAATATTCATCCTATATGACCAAGTTTTAGGTTCATCACAGACCAGTAAAATGAATTGTCAGGTTCCTAATGGTACTATACATGATGCACTCAATTCTTTTTACTCCGAACCCTGAGGTAATGAGCCCCCACCTATTTGACGTCAGATGCTAATTTCTTATTCTTATTTTGAGAAGTTTCATGCCAATTTTCTTATTCTTAGCAACCAGCGTACGAAATAGATATTTCAGGCATAAACAAAGATTCAGCTGCCACAAAAGTCAACATAATCTAACCCCATAGCTCTAGCTTCAAATCTTCTCATAACTAGAACACAAGAATGAGCTTCAACTAACTTGACTACAACAAGTAGTAAAACTTAAAAGAGTTCATTGCAATCATCTTTCTGCGATTTGAAAGCCCAAATTCAATCAGACTCCGCAACACTCAGTTCCTAGCTTGATAACGTTCACGAAATAACAACTCTCATGAATTTAGGATTACCAAACAACAAGCAGAAAACTTTTCTAGTTATATTCTATGTTATTAGAGCAAAGATATTAGGCTTGAAATCAATAGCAGAGTGTTTTGTATGTTACCCCATGAGGTTAACGCGAAGACGAGCGCTCAATTCGACGAAGAGCTCGAACATCTGTCCCAAGTCGGCGGCATTTCCATGAGAATAGAGAAGAGTGGAGGAAGCCCTCGGATGCTTGACGTGTACGGCCACAATTTCGTTGCCGCGGCGAGTCCTGAGCTTGAGGACGTCGACTTCGTCCCTCCTCGGAATCTCCGGAATGAGGAATCGACCACCGCCGCGGGAGTCGTCGGGGACGAGTGTGTACGACGGCGGATTCGGAGGGAAGAATGCGAACTTGGCGGCGATTGACGACGTCACTCCGCCCATCTTCTTCTTCTCATCAGAGGCTCCGAATTCATAAAGGATAAAGCACCACCCACACCTTTAGATCCAATTTTAGAGAGAGAAACGAAAAAAGAGAGACAGAGAGAGTTCTGTTTGGAATCCAGGAAAAGAAAAGAGAAAGTGAACAAAAAGGAGAAAACAAAAGTTGGAAGGAGAGACGGAAAGAGGATGTTGTTGTGGCGGTGGCGCGTGAGACGGTAGTAGTGGCGCGTGGGAGAGAAGGGAAGGAAGGAATCGGAAGGTGCGTGTCAAGTTTTGCTTAGGAATATCACATCATTCTCTTCTCTTTTCTTTTCTTACTTTTCTATGTTTTTGAAACGTTGTTGAAGTCTAGTACGGTTTTTAAATGGTTGAAGAGACAGGGAAAGAAAGAGAGAGAGAGAGAGAGAGGGAGTGTTAAAATGAGGTGGATTGTTCGATGACGGCGACTTTATATGATTGCGTCCTCGTACGTCCCACACGCTAACGCCACTAACTCACACGACGCTGTCTCTTCACATTCCGCACCACATGCCATGTGGGCAAAAAGGTTGCCCAACATTGATGGACCATTTCATCACTTGGATTGGTTTCAAAGAATTAGGACCGTCCTCTCTAATCTCTAGCAGAAGGTTTGGAAAGGTTTATAGTAGGATTGACAATGCAGATAAAATTATTAGTTAAAATTTTTTTTTGTTATAATATATATGAGATTTATATTATAATAATTTTTTTATTGTTATTATAATATGTAAAAATTTTATATTATTTATAAATAAAAAAATGGTTTGGACTGCAACTATTAAACATCATTTTAAAACATTGTAATGATTCAAATTATATGAAAAAAATTCTATAATAATATTAGTTCAAATCAAAATTTTTGGTTCTAATCAAAAGTCTCATTTAAAATTTTGGAGGATACAAATTTGTTTTATGAAGTTTCAATCTATGACACCAAATGTCATTCCATATTTTGTGCACGTGAGATGCGTAGCATGTAAATAACAAATCATTGAAGACAAATGTGCTTAAATTGCATGTATTTAAGACAAAAATTGACATGACAAACTCAAATTTAGAGTTTGATGAGGCTTTTATAAATTTTAGATCTCCTTTTCTCGTAGGTGAAATAGGATCTTTTTTTGTGTAACTTGTTGCTTGCATATCATGCACATTGTACATGCATGGATCATCAAAAATTTAATGTTTGCAAGACATAAAGATTGTTTGCCTTCAGAGATTGAATCTTTAGATTTTAAATGTGTCTTTTAGAGTGCAAGTTGCCTAAACTAGATTATCCTAGAAATCTTCTAGTATAATCATTAGAATTTGGTCTAATTGGATTTATTGGATTGTTTCATCAATGGTGGTCGATCAAATATCAATTAATCACATAATAGTCTCAGTTATTTTTATCTCCTTTGTGCGATTCAAGCATAGTAACCGATCCAATAAATCCATAAATCTATTCTATGGCGTTCTAAAAATAATTTACTTATCTTATTATTAATCAAGAATTTCACAAAGACAATTTTTGCGAATGTTTCTAAGAATAGTTGGTTTACCTAATAAGAGGAAAACATGAATAGTTGGTTTACCTAAAGTTTTAACTTAACTAAAGTACAAAAATACCAGCTTCAAAGATTTATTATTGGAGCACCACAATAATTGCACCTATTAAAGCGTCTAAAATAATTATCAAAATGAATTCAAATGGAAGAAAAAATCTGTTGATAAATGAATTCCAATTTGTTGCTTTTGTTACATAATTGGTCCATTTGGCGCTAAACCATCAAAAATAAATGAAAAAACCTCATGTGACAAGCACATGTCCAATTTGAAAGGGTATTTTTGTAAATCCATGATTAGGCTTTATCCCGTCCTAATTCCTGTAGGCTATAATGTCACGGGTTCTATTGGAATCCTATTTTTGACCGCCATTCTTGTTGCGAATGTTTGTCAATGTCAATTAAAGCCTTTCTTTTCTCTTTAATATATTGTTTTGTTTCATTTTTCGTCCACCCGTAACATATTTAACATCAACTAATGAGAGGAGTAAAATTCAAAGAAAGTAATAATTTAGAAAATAAACTAACAAGAGGAGTCAAATTGAAACAAAGTAATAAATTAGAAAATAAAGTACGTATTTTAAATATCAAGGATTAAAAAGGAATTGAGAATGAACCTCAGAGACTATTTTTGGGAGCAAGAAAAATCATTTTTATCCCAATGGGATTAAAATCTCACTATTTATAAAATTACAGACCCTAATCTAATATGTAGCATACTTTTTGGATTAGATCTTCCTGTTTTGTTAATAATGAGATTATAATCTTATGAGCATTGTTATAAAATACCGATGGTGTTATCCATTAATAAAAGGTGGGTGAGTCCCGTTATATAGGATCCACAAATAAGACCTGTCTTTTATTAATAATGGTATTTAGCAACAATACTGTCCTAAGATTTTTCGAACCTCAGTAAGAAAACAAGTGAAGGAGGTCATTTTTCTAACCTCAGTAAGAAAACAAAGTGTAGGAGGGGTATACATAAGTTAGGCTGATGTGTATTACCTGCTCATTTCCTAAGTGGAGGTGGAGGTTGAGGGCAAAAGATTAGTCAAAGACGTGCGTCTTCTTCGCCAAACATTCGATAGATATTTTGGCTTCGTTCCATTAGATCTTCCTAATCACACAAAAATCAAAATAAAAGAAAGAAGAATTTTATAATAAGATATAAAACAAACATATATCATGATTTTTCTTTCCTTTAAAAAAAATCATGATTTTTTATAACGTTTTAACACATAATTTATTCGTTTATAAGGATTGCCATGCAGTAAGAACTATTTTTTTTTTCTCTTATCATAGCAAGTGTTAATTTTTGTGATTTTTGGATCACCTGTTAAAATTAACAAAAAATCAATTTAAATTATGTAAGAGAAAATACTATATCAAAACATGTTTTAACTAGAAAGTTTTTGGTTTAAACTGGTGAACTAAGCATCTCATTGGCCGTTAGATTAAGTTTTTAGCATCTAATCTATTAGTTTCAACTTTAGAAATTTATGACGTCTTGAAACAGAATTATTTTCAATAATAAATCAACTTGTTAAAAAGTCAATCTAACATAGAAAACAATAGTTTCTAATAGTAAAAAAAATTAATAGTAAAAAAAAAAGACAATTTTTACTATAAGATCTACTTCTTTAAAATTGTATCTTAGTAACTTTTTTTTGGTAAATTTCATGATTCCTTCTGAATTATGTCACTTATATCAATATATCCCTTAAACTTTAAAATGTATATGTTATGCCCCTTAAAGTATAATATTTTTCCAAATTCATCACCGTCCCCCCTTCCCTCCAAACTTTGAAACATAATTTTTTAGATAAAATTGCTAAATGTTTCGTTTGATTTAAGATTAGATATGATACTTAGGAATTAATATAAATATTCTTTTCACTTTAAATGAACTATTTAGGTACTAAACCCTCGTATATTCTGTCTTTAGGGTACCTACTCAAAGAGAGAAAAAGAAGGAGGAAAAGTGAAAAATTATTATAATTCAGGTTGGTTCTTTAAAGGTTTTAAATAAACTGATAAATTTATCATTTTAATGAGGGTAACAAATATTATTTTGTTTAAAAAACAACATGTTTTAAAGTTTAAGGAGGTGAATATAGAGAAATATTATAGTTCAGGGGCACAATAGGTATGTGTTAATTTGGGGGCATTTTGTCACAAATGATATAGTTTAGGAAGAATTCGTAAAATTTGTCGCTTTTTTTTTTCATATTTCATTAAAAGCATATTTATCTTTCTATACCCTCTGTTTTATGTTAATTCAAAAATTATACTTTTGGTTTTTGATCTCATCGAATGTATACCTTCAAATTAGATTTAATACATAAATATATATCTTACTTCAATCAATAGATGATTTTGACTTTTAAAATGATCAAATTATCTTTACATAAAAGATAAATAAATTAAAATTTTCAAAAAAAATAAAAATAAAAACACACAAAACACCTATTTTTTAAAAGTATTCTTTACATTTTTAAATGTAAAACACTTAGTATAAAGTTTTTTTTGTTTTAAGTTTTTAAAGTTATCTTCTTTTCAATTTGAGGTTATTTTAGACAATTTTTTAAGGTCAAAATTGAAGATTGATTAGGCAAAAGTATAAATTTTTTTATTAAATCTAATTTGAAAGTATAAATTCGATGAGATCAAAAATTAAAATATATTATTTAAATAAACTTAAAATAGATTGACTTCTTTTAAGGAAAAAAATACATTTTTATAATCTCAAGCCACGTTCCTCCACGCGCCTAGTTCTATAAGGTTGCCTCCGGATGGGGGATCCCATCCCCACTTTCCATATCCAACTGAGATGATGTGGAGGATTACCATTTTCAGAGCAGTCTAACTTGACTTCCTTGTATATTTATTATTGAAGTTTGAGCAATGAAACTGAGCGCGTGTGGGGTCTTGGGATTTATTTAATAAACAAATGGAATGAGGAGCATCCCTTCTAGGATTTTCTGCTTTTGCATGTATCTTAGAATTTATTATAATGTTCCATAATTATAATACATAAAGAAACAGATGCACTAAACTAGGAATAAGAAATTAATTGTTAAAGATACTAATACTTGAATCTCAGAGCATTTATTTACATGTGAGCAACTGCCTATAAGATACATTTCTTCTTTGATTTTCAAAGATCTTTTTTTATTGCATAATTCTTTTCATGTATGTTTTCTGTTTTATACATTTGTCTTTATTTTTTTGGAAAAGTAAAAAAATAAATATTATTTTTGAATTCATTTGTGATAATTAATCATACCCAGGATGCATGTTTTTGAATGTTATGATAAAAATCACGTTAAAATAAAAGATATATAAATTACTAAAAACTAGGAGAGATATTTATATGACGCTGTATTGAAAAGGTTGTTGTTCATATCCTATCAAAAAATTCAAATATTTTCGGAATGCCAGAAAAAAAAAAAGGATTTTCTATTCTAAACAAGAAAATTCCAAAATAAGCAAAGAAATCATTCAACTTATGAACACTATGAATATAGGCTGAGAAGGCTTCAAGAGCATCTTGAAGGGTATGTCATAGGCCTATTAAATTTTAGCATGGGTAAATTATTTGGATAGGCTCCAACCTTCTACGAAAGTAAACATTTGATCACTAATCTCTTTTTTATGGAACCGACTTCTAACCTTTTATTTTAGTTGCTGAGGGACCAATTTAAAGATTGCTGTATATCATTTTTTAATTGGAATTATTAAGTTACCTTTTAAATAATTGATACATTAAAATTTTAATTTTAAAATTAAAACAAAAAATTAAAAAATATAAAAAATATAAAACAAATCTAAATAAAATCAGATCAAATATATATATAAAGCATGTTGTAATATTTTTTCAAGAACTATGAGATACATATTGAGAATTTTAAAGAATGAAAACATACTTTATTAGTAGGGTTTGTCTTTGAACAGTTAGATATTTGCAACAAAAAATGTTTGTTTTCCATACCTTTTTTTTGTGATTTTAATTAGATCTAATATTAGAAGCATGCACTATCGACAAGGATACCCTACTATAGTTTTTTTAGGCATTTTGAGGATATAAAAAAGAAATTTTTATGGTAGGAATTATCTTTTTCTTTTTACTACGAGTACTAACTATTGTTTTAGCCGTTAACATTTTGAAATGCGAGTGCTCATATTAAAATGTTGGAGTGTGTGACATATAAATGCTCCCACTTACATGAGACCATTGAAAATTAATCTCCATTCTTGCAGGTAGTGAAAAGCGCGTTTCCTACTATAAAAGTTCCCTATAAAAAAAGTCATTCCTTATATTTTCAATTGTATCATAGATTTAAAATTATGTTCTGTTCTTACCTTTCCTCAGTCTAACATCAGCTATCAAGTTAACTTCAAAACAGATTTAAACTCTATAAATAAGATAAAAAAAAAGATAATGATTAAACATGAATTTTAAATATGAAGGTATATAAAAATAGTCTAAATTATAAAGTATCACAAAACATATTACAATAACTCATGAGTGAAATGAGTAAAGTTGATCATAATAGAATTATAGGAATAAAATGAAAACAATAAAGGTTAGTGGGGACATATATGAGAATATTAAATCTTTATAGGGGCAAAAGAAAAAAGACATAATTTTTAAGGGTCAAATTCCAATTTTTAAAAAGCCAATGGGTGGCAATGTGACACCCAAGAATTTCTAGTATATTATATATGCAATAATTGAGGATTATGTTAAATAATTTAAGTACAAATTTTGTGGGTTAAAGTTTATTTTCAAAAATTTGTTAAATATTTTGAGAACAGAAAGAGTGTCACAAGAATTATTTTTCAAATTTGATTTTTATAAAAAAATTCTATAAAAGTAAAAATAGAATTTTTAAGATTACAAATCATGACATAGTCTTAAGGAAAAAATGAATGATGTGACAATAAGGTAAAAAGCTTAAATGTTTCAGAATATATTGCAACAAATTTTAAAATGAAAATGAAAATTAAGGAAATATTATATAGAAATATTGAAATTATACAATATTAGAATAACACAACATAAGGATTATACTACATAAAGTAACGCAGCATAGAAATTAGATTGTATAAAGTTAAGTAATACTGGAATTATACTGTTGGAGAAAGTGGATCAGTATAGAAGCTTATGGGATCTCAAAAACTGTATAGAAAAATATACTGGCACTACAAAATATATACCATCAATATAAGAAAAATACAAAGTTGTGTAAATTTAGACTATGTCAAAAGTAAATGGAACCTATATGGTAACACCTTTATAGAAGAAAAATGGCCTTCTTTTCTTTGTTGGATCCGGATTTTGCTTTGTGTTTAGGAGCAATTTTTAATTGTAATTTATTCATGAAGTGACATCTTTTAGATGGTAAAAGGCTAGTTGGAATAAAAAAAAAAAGTTTCTTTGTCCATCAATTCCTCCATGAAAACTTAAAAAAAAAAAATACCCAATCTTCTCAAACACAATACCAGCCACTCTCTCACATTCTCTTTCAATGTTTTGATGATTTAAGTCTCCAAAACGTCCAAGGAAGCATGAGCAAGAGTTTTAGAAGAAGATTTAGGAGTTTTAAGGTAAAACTCAAAACTTTTCCTATTGTGTATTAAGGTTCTTGATTTAGTTTTTGATGGAATTTTTATAAATGTGTTAGAGATTGTTGTTAAGGGTTTTGAGATGTTTTCAAGAACTAAAAGGGAGGACTAACATCTTGGGATTGTTTAGGTAAAGTTCTAGTCTTAGAAACCAAATAAAAGTTTATGTTTTTAGCATACACATCAAGTGTTTGATGTATATTATGGACTATGGCATGTAAAGAAAACGTAACAGCATGTTTTGTTTATTTATTAAGTGGTTGATGATAAGCTTAGAAGGGTTTAAATGAAATTAAACTCAAGGAAAGCAAACTAAGAGTTAATTTGAGGCAAAATATGTTTAAAGGGCACTTTTAAAAAATTTTGGTGTTTGAGGCTCATAGAAGCCTAATTATTTTCTAAGTTCAACGTGAGATTTATTGAAAACATCGATTTGAACAACTTTCATAAAGAAATTCTATTTGACTTCTGATTAGATCAAGTCGAAAAATATTCACCCTATTTGGTTTTGTTCTTATAATTTTTGAAAATGTTTTCGCACACTTTTCAAGTCAAAAATTTTAAAAACACTCTCAGTATAATTCTTAAAATATTCTCATTTTTCAAAACAAAAATATTTTTACCTATTTTGAAAACAATATTAAACGGCCCAATTGTTTTAAGTTCTACCCATCCAAAAACTAGAAGATGAATGTTTTTGCAAATTGTTAAAGCATGAAAATTGTAGATCTTATTATTCAAAACTATTAAAAATCTTGGATAATTCATGAAAATTTCACAAGGTTTATGAGTTATGAATTTTTGAGATTTAGTCACAAAGTTTCAAAATGATAAAATGAGAAATATGTTTTGAAATGAATTAAGTTTGACTAAGGAGCATTTATAAGTTTTAATACTTGCAAAAACTATATGTCTTGGTGCAAAGTGGTGATTTTGGTCTCAAGGGCAAAAATATCACAATTTTGTGTTTTATATCAAAACTATAAAACCGTATGAAGTTGGGTTTTCATTGAAAAATGTTAGTTTTCTGCACTACTATGAGCAGTGAGTAAGCACAAATTTTAAGTTTGAAAGGATTTAAGATTTTTATCAAGTAAAGGAAGAGAAACATGTTAAGGGCATAATCATAAATATTTTCATATTTTGAGTCAAAACAATAAGTCTTCATAAAATAGCTTCTTTGTTTTTTTCAAAAAGGAAATTTATGTTTTGGTTTTTTGTAATGTTATAAGTAACAAAGAAATGTAAGTTTTATTTAAAATGAGTTCTAAAAGTTTTAAGATCCGTCAAGAGCGAGATCATCATTTTTTGTAAAACCGTCAAAACGGATCTCAAAACACCCGAATTAGGAAAACTCTCATTTGTGGAAATTTTTCCATAACCTACTAGTAACAGGATAGTAAAGTAAAATGAAAAGTTTAGTAAATTATGAGATTACGAAAAACTCGTTAAGTATAAAACTGTTATTTTAAGGAAACCGCTAAGACAGAGCCCAAGCACTTTGAATTAGCAAAACGCCCTAAGATGAAAAAAGTTCTGTAATATGTTTAAGTAATTAAACCATCAAGTAAGATGAAAAATTTAACTAGAAGACATTTAAATTAAGTAACAGAGAAATGAATCAATAAGTAATAAGGTTAAATAAAAAGAATTGACGTTTAATGTTTAAGTTCTATTATCAATCGAATAAATTGATAATAAGAAAAGTTAGCTAATAGTAGAGTATCATTTGAACATGACACGAAGTCGACTAATAGAAGGAAAATGACAAAGTGGGAATATTATAGCACTGTTCAGGTAAGTTTCAAACCTCATCTATGGCATGAAGAATATGATTTTCAAATGGTTTTGAATGTTGAAGATGTTTTCATATGTTACGCATAATGTTTAAACATTCGTTATAATTTGAAATATGTTTGCCTTGTTGTGTTTAACTTTTAAGTAAATATTAAGTTACAACACATGATATGTTTAGCATTTGATATGCTCCCTAAAGTTCATAAGAAAGTAAATCAAAGATGATAATTAAAGGGTTATATTAGCCTCCTAGATGTGAGGTATACAAATTATGTTAAAGTTATGACCTCATTGTTCGATAGTCTTAAGTCTTCTACAAGGAAAACATCATGTTTATGATCTCATAATTGATAATGTTGGTATGAATACTTAAGCCCTCAACATAAAGAAAGGTTAAGAACGTGATAAGTTTAAGTAAGTTATGAATTATCATAACAAGTTCATAAATAGATGTTTAAAAATAAACATAAACATAATCATGCATTATGATCTTGCTTGCATTCTTTTTTATGAAATGTTTATGAGATATGTTTATGAAAAAGATTTTAAAAAATGTTTTATAAGAAATATTGATGAAAAACATTTTATGAAAAAACATTATGATATTACTTGCATTCCTTTCATATATCAAGGTAACTTTTCATATAAAGGTATCTTTTCATGTAACATCACAATTGTTACAATGGATACATCAAGGTAATAGACATTCAGGTTTGTATAAAAACATACAACTAATTAACACATAGGTTCGAAACAAGTCAAAAGACTCAATCTTCCATATCAACACTCCTTGATGTGCGCCATGGAGCTAGCTTCTCGGCTCCATGGCATTGGTTGCACAACACTAAATATAGTGCTAAAATCAAGTGGGTGCTGCAACTCTAGTGCATAGGCAACCTGGCGTTCATGCCCTACACTCCCAGCACCGGGGCGTTGGGCTCTCTACCTAGGAAGTGTTATTAGCACAATTTCAACACCGCGGCCTTGAATTTTGATGCCGCAGCACTTGACGCTAATTCTAGATGCACTAAAAGATATATATTTTCATATTTTTTTATGTATCATTGATCTTATAACACTTGAAAGACATATTATAATCTCTCTTACATATAGTGGGATTTGCATTTTAGGGAGAGAGAACTTCAGGCAAACTTTTAGAGAGGAGGAGGAGAAAAAGCAACACCAGCACGTGAACCATCACTTCTGCTTAATTACGGATTGTCATGGTTGTTTTGTGTGCTTAATTGTATTGTCAAGTCTTCTTAAACAAATCTTCATGATATATCCTTGAGCTGCCTTTATTGTTGAGCTCTGAACAAGTTTTACATCTCAAACAAGATGCCACACAAATATGTTGTCTTTCTTGCTTCAGCCTTAGACAAGTTTTACATTACAATCATGACCTTATATCCTTCTAAAATTTTGAATCTTGTATTTTATTATAATTATAGGTAAATTATACTAATATTTTTTATGTTTTGTCTAAATTAAAAAGACATCTCTTAACTAATCACGTTGACACCCCTAAATTTAACTCTATTTCATCTGAAATAACAAAAACACTTTTCAAAAATCACAGTCATTTATTTAATTTTTACCCAAAAAATTTCAAATGAGGAAAAAAACAAAAACTAAAAGCCAAAACCAACTAGGCCCTCCCTCCCCCGTCAACCACCTTAGCTCGTAATCCCCCCCTGCGAGGCGACAAGGGTGAGGGGTGGGTTGGTTGGGCGATGGGGTGGTCGGCATGGGTGGGATGGCTGGGTGACGGACTGGCCAGCGCGGGATTGAACGTGGCCGGGCAAAAGGGTTCAGACGTGGGGGGACGGAGACGTGGGAAGGAGACCGCGGCGACGCGGGGGGTTTGCTGAAGAAGGAGGGGTCGAGCTTACAGGAAGGGGGTGTTCTTTTTGTTTCTAAAATCTTTTTGCTTACAGAGAGAGCGGTAAACGAGAGAGAAGGGGGAGAGAGGGAAGAAAAAAAATTTTAAAAAAAGTATTTTATTTCTGTTTTAATATTAATTATATTTATATATTTAATAATCTAAAAATAAAACCATTCTTTTGTAATTGCATTATAGTTTTTTTTTAGAATTCTTTTTTTTTTGTTGGAGTTAATTTATTTGGTTTTGTTGATATTGATGTGGATCCAGATATGTTTTGGGAATTGACTGTGGATTTGTTTTAGACTATGTAATTTTAATATTTGCATTTTATCTTATTCTATATATAATTGTTATATTTGGAGAAAAAGGGAAAGAAAAAGAATTAAAAATACCTTCTATTAAAGTGAAATTCTTGGTTACAAGTATGTACCACTTGTTTAGGCTTATTTTTATGTTAAAAGGGTAAAATTGTTATTTTTAGCCATATAAATAGTTAAAAATAAGTTTTAATAGATGGAATGACTTTTATGATATTTTGAACAAAATTAATAGTCAACTCACAGTTAACAAACAGAAGGTGATCAATTTCAGTTCAGAAAGTGTCTATCTAATTTACGAAAAACATAAAAGTTATTAATGTAATTTATCCTATAATTACACCACATTTGCTGAATAATCACGTTGTCGTTGCTTTCCCAATTAGTGATTTTAAAATGTAGTATTTCAATTTTCTAGTATGGTAAATTTCAATAATATTTTCCATCTCAAACGATCATTGCATGGTGAACAAGATCATTGACACCTCCTGCTTTATCTCCTCCAATAATTACACCTGGCAGTTTAGGCTATCTTTGTTATTTACCATACGGTTGCCCTATAACTACGTTTGTCGGACTTACGAGTATACCTATTTATTTATTTACTTCTATTTTTTTTTTAATTTTAATTTTTTATTTTTAGGTCTTCTCTATTGTTAAAATTCACCGTTGATTGAGAAAATGTAAGGGGCATAATATAAAAATTTTGAAGTATAAACACTGAATCATGCAGAGTATAATCTTTTGAAAACTTTACCAATTTAAAATACAATTCTATTTTGAAGAAAGCAATATATTAAT
>CAMOHE010044105.1:4780-83302 GCA_946598075.1 Artocarpus hirsutus
TCACTGGGAGACGGGTTCACCCCAAAGCACAATAGACTTTTGAAAATACTTTTAATTTTCAATATTATCTTCTCTTATTCCAACTACTTTGTGTATTTATAACATGTGTTTACTGTTGTTTGTGTAGAACACGATAGAGTAGGAGAGACAAAACTAGATAACACAGTCTGCTTCCTCCTCAACTGCACCTGTGCTTAACGAGGAGGGAAAGAGCATGTCCTAAGTAGATGTAGAGGACACAGAGCTAGACCATTCCCTACACTCCTGCAAAGGATTTACTTTGGGGTTGGTTCATCCTCTAGCTCCCGATTGGACAAAACATCTTTGACACCTGTTGACCTGCATATGGAAGTTTTTCTATGAAGATTGGCTGAATACAACATGAATATGTACCAAAGCCATAGGATGTTGATGGAGTTGGTGGGCCAGTTGCTCCTTGGCATCCAACTCCAACCCCCTAATGACTCCTCAAACTTTTGTTCGTCCAAGTCCTCCACCTCCTCCAGATGCCATTGACGGCAACAATAATGGCACTGGCAATGCTACAAATTTAGGAGATTTGATTGTATTTTCTTCTTGGTTTAATATTTTGACGCATTATGTTTGGTTTGATTTTTATTTTCTTATTGGAACAATGTATTATCAATTGTCATTTTAATATTAAAATTTTATTTTCATTACTATAATTCAATTATTTCTTTTTAAAATTAATAACAATTATTAAAAAATATTTAAATTTTAAAAAGTATTAAAAATACTAAAAATATATTAAAAATTTGACAAAAAACTATTTGTGACTACAAAAAAGAAGAAGCAAAATATATTTGCCACAACATTTACAAAAAAGTCATTGCAAATAATGATACCATGTCAATTAATTGCGACATTATTTGAAATTATCGTCGCTAAAAATTTTGGCCACGTCACACCAACGACATAATTACAGTGATGTTTTTGTGACTATTTGTCGTCATAAATATAAAAAAATTATTTGTGACTAATTTTTAACGATGACTTATTGGCGACAACATGTTGGAAAAAATTTATTTACGACGACATGTTGCAAAAAATTTATTTGCGATGACTTTCTATCTTTTGTGATGAATTTTTATCGTCACAAAAGACCCTAACTATTGTAGTGCCATCCTATGGTAAATCAGAAATTCAACTTCTTTTCTATTTTATTTTGACCAATTTTCTATGCTTGTTTTTATAAAAAACCGTCGTGGAAAATAGTAGCTTACATTACAGTTTTCTAAAAAAACTATCACGTAAGCCACATCTTAGACAACAGTTTCTCCAAGAAACCATGTAAGCCTAAAAATTTGACTTCTTTTTTATTATTTTTTTTATTTTGAATGATTTTTCACAAGAAACTGTCGTGGAAAATGTAGATTACACAACGGTTATATGGAAAAACCATCGCGTGAGCTTTATCTTACACAACGGTTTTTTGGCAAAATCGTCGTGTAAGATACACCAAAATGCACCAAAGCCCGACTTAAACATACTTTATATGACGGCAAAAAATCCTTCGTGTAAGCTTTATTTTGAACTACGATGGAGAATTATATAACAGTTTTTTAATGGTCATCTAAACTTTTCATGACAGTTTTAAATTGTCCTGAAATAAGTTTTTTCTACTAGTGAAAATGTAATAGTGATTCTTAAAGGAAATAACATGCATAACTAATGCTCAATTAAAGATTTCATACTTCAAATGAATAATTAATTATATATTACTGATCATGTTAATTATTACCCTTAAATATTATCATCTTATATATAATATTTATATACAAAATTTGAGGTGACATAAATAATTATGTAATTTTAATAATATTCATAAAAGATTTAAAATATATGTATACAAATATAATAAAATATTTACTTTCTTTATTTATAATATATTTTTACAAGACATCATATTTAAGCATCTATCCTAACAAAAAGCTGCACATCACTTGAAAGCCAACAGTGAATCAAGGGACTCGCCACATCCCTTTATTGGAAATCGGTTTTTTTGACCGACATCTTTTGCTTTCCAGTTTGCTTTTAAAGTCGGGTGAAATTGCTTCCATGCAGCAGTGCCACCAAAAGCCTCAAAAAGAGTATTTCATAGAAAGCGGGCATACTTACTCGCAATAAATCAAAAAGTGATCTATATAATTATAAAGTGCAAAAAACACATCCGTTTTAGAGATTATGTATCTATATGATTGTATATTTTTACAAAACAAAGAAGGCTGAGCTGCAGTGCTCAAATTCAAAATCTGTGCCTTCCCGAAACGAAACGCTCTCATCTCTTTTTCGATGGGCTCCACATTAGTCCCCCTATTTGTCCTCAAGTGTGTTTGATTCATGCTTATCTCGAAGACATTGCCATGCAAAACTGATCACCCTCTATCTTCTCTCTCACTGTTCTTACTATTGGCTCTAGATACACATATCTCTGAGGTACTGGCTGGCTTTAAACCAACGGCGAGGATTCAGCCATTTGGAACCCAGATAATCAAAAGCGATGGCGGTTTTACCTCTCCCCTCTCTTCAACACGTGTTCGTCGTTGCCTCTACGTCTTTTTTTTCTTTCCCTTCCTTTTTCCCTCTCTCTAATGGTTTTGATTTGTACATATTTATGTTCTTTCTTTTTGCATGCACTGAAAATACTCGGTTTTGCAACTCCTATATAAACCCAAATATCCTTTCATCTCACCCCACCCCAACCAGAACAACAAAAGCTAAGAGAACTATAAACTTTCTTTTTTTCTTTTTTCTTTTTCGCTTCTTTTAATCTATTGTTTTGTAATATATACTTCTGTTTTATTTTTCTTTTGTGTGTCAGTTTTTTTTCCTCCTTATCGGCTTCATGGCAGCCTCAGTTGATCCGCTTGTCGTCGGCAGAGTGATAGGAGATGTCGTTGACATGTTTATTCCGACTGTAAGCGTCTCTGTCTACTTCGGTTCGAAGCATGTCACTAATGGCTGTGATATCAAACCTTCCATTGCTATAAGCCCTCCCAAAGTCGCCGTCTCTGGACATGCTGACGAGCTCTACACTCTGGTCTCCGCCTGTCACTATATAATAATATATCTGCATATTTGCGTGTGTGTTTTTATTTGTATGTCTGTATCTATACGCGTGCGTTCGTCATTTGCATGCAAGAGCAATAGCGCTTTAATTAATTAATCTTTTCGTCTAAATTAGCATGTTTCTCATCTACGTATCTCAGTTCTGTTTATGTATGTAAAGGTGGATTTTTTTCTTTATTTTTCTTTCTTGCAGTGGAATTTATTATAATAAGATAGCCCTCATTAATGTTTATGGTCTTTGTCTGAATCATGTAGGTTATGACTGATCCAGATGCACCCAGTCCGAGTGAGCCCAGCATGCGAGAATGGGTTCACTGGTTAGCTAATTCTATCTCCTGCCTTTTCCTTTTTTTCTTTTTTCTTTTTTTTTGGGTTATTTTTAGTTATACTTTTTAGTTTTTTTATGGGTTTGGCTACCTACACATTGTTTTTATTGGCTCACACAAACTCATGAGCTTGTTTTTCCGGTGATTTCAGGATTGTTGTCGATATCCCTGGAGGAACAAATCCAAACAGAGGTTTTTTTTTTTAAAGCACATATTATTATATATACGTCAGCTTTGAATTTCGTGAAACATGGAGGAAATGATCTTCTATAAATCTGTTGTTGCAGCTTCGCATGCATGCGAAGCTGCACCAATAATTCTTATATGATGGAAATCCCCTTCTCGTTACTCAATTTTTACATAAAAATTAATAATAAGACGATATCATTTTATTTGACCAAGAAAGGACATGAATGGCATGGTCGTTGTAGCCACCCACAACCACATTTGATCAATGGAGCATTTCCTTCATATGACCAGACACCCACGGAAAATCTCTCATTAATTTCTAGGCAACAAGCATCTCTAGCTTTTGTGCCTAATCATAATATACTTGTTCACATGTCAGAAATTATTTTACATTTCGGTCACATCACGTCATTGACTCTGCCCATTATGTATTCTTAAAAAATATGCATACGCGCAGATGCACTTTTATCTGCGTCCTATAGCTCTCAAACATCTGTCTTTAGCGTAGACTTTTTGAAAGTTTGCTAAAGGACAATATTATAAGATCGTGTCACTCAAATAACATTACAACGTGGTGAGAGATGCAGCGGTCCTTCATTTACGTGGAACATAAATTTTTCTTTTCCCTTTTCCCTCTTTAAAATCTTTTTGTTTGTGATTTTTAAGTGTTCCTTTCGAGTTGTAGGATGGAATTCACATGCAATTATTCTACTTCTGCCACCGAATTCGACTCATGTTTTTCATTTTTTTACTCTAATAATATCATAACATGTCAAAATGTTATACCAATTAAAATATTATAATATTAATCATATACGTAAAAACATGACTATACCAATTAAAATATTATAGTATTAATCATATACATAAAAACATTTTAATTGATACAATATAATATTATTAACAACACAAAAACGAAGTCAAAAAGCTAAATTCTCATGACCTGCCACACCATAAGAAAATACGTTAATTGCAACACGTTGCTGACACTTGTCACTTTGCCTGTATTCTATTCCGGCTGCAACATTTTTGTTGTTAACACGTGTCTAACATGTAGAGCCACAATGGGATCGGGCATTATAGAAATAAAACAAAAAAGAAATATTTATATGACTAAGCTGAGCTGAGCTGGTCCAATTATAATGATTTCGCCCTTTCTAAACAAAATCAGGAAAAGAGATTCTACCCTATGTGGGTCCACGTCCGCCAGTGGGAATCCATCGCTTCATTCTGGTGCTGTTCCGCCAAAAGGCGCCGTTGGGGCTCGTGGACCAGCCACCATCGCGGGCCAACTTCAACACCCGCTTCTTCGCTGGGCAACTCGACCTCGGCCTGCCTGTCGCCACCGTCTACTTCAACTCCCAGAAGGAGCCAGCCACCAAGCGTCGCTAAGCTAATATATTCCATGCAGGCATTTACGTCGCTGCTGCAGGGTCCAATATGGGACGGAGATTGTGATATCATATGCTAGTTAACTAGTTATAAGAATAAATTAGCAAATTAAGTCTGCCGTTTGTAATAATTAGTACTTATTAATTTCTGCGTGTCAAATATATATGGTATTAATTAGTACTGTGTTAAAAATTGCAGGCCTTTTGTGTGGGGGTGATCGTGTGTCATCTTTTTAAGTGTTGGTGTTTTTTTCTGGTCTTTTAATTAATTAGACAATAAAGAGCCTTTCTAGTTTTTCTCCAAATAAATTGAGAAAAAGAGGCGGTAACGAATTTAATTCAGTCTTATATAAATAAAAGTAAATCGAATTCATAAGAACATGGATATTATTATGTCCACCTAGTTGTAGATATATATTGAATTGAATCTAAGATATTATTGATTTGTCAATAATTTGGTTTAACTAAAATCAATGCACTAATTTTCTAAATCGATTAAGGTAGAGCATTTTCAAATTATATTTTTTTTCTTTGAATAAATTGAGAAAAAGAGACGATTAGTACCAAAGAACTAAAAGTATTTTCCAACTAAAGTGGTACCCACTCTAGCACCTATTACGCGCTAACATCTCAAAATATTATTAATAGAAAAATAAAACTAAAGAAAAGACGTCTTATAGAACAAGGGAAAAAACAAAATAAAAATATCTCAAAGGTGCATGGAGGATTGATTTGAACCAATGGATTTGAACCTAAATAATGTAAACTTTTTATATGTTACAATATAAAAAAAAGTAAATTACTACGGTATAAAGTTTTTACATAATGTTTTGAGTAAATTAGTTTAAACCAATGCTCTTAAACATCATATAAAAGAAAACTTCAAGAATCTAGATTCAGAGGATTAGGTGGAGGTGGGAGTTATCCCTTCAAAAGTTTAAAATACATGCCTTGTTAAAAAGCCTTGACAAATGAAAAAAAGAAATTAATAGAAAGGAAAACTAGTGTATATCTAACAAATAGTGGGTTAATTACCAAATATATAACTCGAGAGACCCATCAAGACCGGCTTACTTGTTGGGTTTTACTTTAATATTCTATTATGAGCTTACTTATTTAAGTGGCAATTGTATTATAGGCTATCTAATTTAATAGAGTCTAATAAGTGATCTATTATTTTAAGCTCTAAGGATATTTATTGGATATGAGATTTAAATGTCTAGAAACTGAACCCTAATAAAAGTAGGAATAATGAAATCGGGATATTTATTAGATATAAGATTTAAATGTCTAGAAACCTAATCCTAACAAAAATAGGAATAATGATATATTCTATTTTAGCTTAGTATATAAAGGGGATGTAGTCTCTAAGTCAAATCATACATACAATTTGCTCTTCTACTGCCTTCCCCATTAAAGAGAGAGACTCTTTGAGCATTAAAGACATATCTGACTGTAGAAGAGTCCATCTCAAATTCCATCGTCATGAATTCAGGTACGCATTCTCAACTATATTCTTAGTATTTTGGCATAATGGTTCTTAGGATTTAAAAATATATTGGTAAATCATATTTCTAATTAAATCCAACAATTGGTATCAAAGTGGTTATCATGTTAAATTATTGAGTAATTTTCTTCTTTAATTTTTTTGGTTGATGTACAAACGTGAAATTTTATATGAACTAGTTGGTTTTGGTTATATATACATATTATATACTTTCTACTACTGCTTATAGACTGTATGCTGTAGAATATTTATAATTTATATATTATACATATAATATGTGTATATCGAAATTGTTTTCTTTGGTTGAAGTTGGTATTTGTGGCACTCGATTTTCAATTGTTAATCAATTGCTGTTGTAGACTTCAGTTTGTTGAATATCTTATGCTGTCGTTCAATTGGTTGGTTAGATGTGTATATACGATTACATAAAACTTGATGAATGTTTTGATATATATACACACACATATGCATAAGCATACTTCGGAATTTTTTTTGCTTTTATGTACAAGTTCTTTTTTTTTTATGAATGTTTATATGTTTTTATAAATGTTCATATATATATATATATATTTACCGAAATTCCTAAATATATATGTAATATTGATTAAATACAGGTTATCAAGTTTTGGTGGAAAATATATATGTATTTTTGTGAAGAATGTTTGATATTTCAAAATAAATTAATTGAAATAATATGTTGGCAAAGTAACCTTTATTGTGTAACTTCATTAGTTTTGGAACATTAAAATGTGTATGTCAATTGTTTATGCAAATAATAACCGGCCTAAAAGAAGGTTATTGTTTGGCCAAATAATAGGCATACTTGTGGAAATAATTTTGTGATAATTATTAGGCTTTCCAATATGTGAGCAATAAGTCGGTTCAAAAAAAGACCTATTGTCTGACTGGATTAATTGTTAATATTTGATTACTACACAAAGAGTACCTCTTACAGTTGATGTTTTCATCCAAACACTAAATATCAATGTTGTGGTAGGTATCTTATGATGTGGCCCACCATTGTGTAATTTGTTTAACCATGTCATGTAGTCTTTATTGACTGATTATGCTTATGTTGTGACATGATTATTGATTGTGAGCTTGTTATTTCGTTTTGTTCTCTATTTAATTTCTACTTCTGCTTCTACAATATCAACCGATTTAATTCCATTCCCGTGCTTAATGGCACAAACTTCAAGAATTGAAAAGATAACGTTATGATTGTCCTTGGTTGCATGGATGTTGACCTAGCACTTTGGATAGAACCTCTTCCTCCTCTTACTGCTAAAAGTTCCTTTGATGCTCAAAGGGACCTAGAGAAGTAGGAATGTTCTAACTGCATGATTCTTATGATCATGAAATGCTCCATTCTGGAAACATATAGGGTTTCCATGTCTGAGAAGGAAAGTGTTAAGAAGTTCCTTGAAGAGAATGAAAAGTGTTTTGCCAAAAATGAAAAGGCTGAAACAAGTACCATGCTGGCTAGACTTGTTTTAATGAGTATAAAGGAAAATAGAACATAAGGGAGCATATCATGGATATATTTCATATTGCTTCTAAAATAAAGGCACTAAAGTTAGAGCTGTCTAAGGACTTTCTTGTGCATTTAGTTTTGATTTCTCTTCCTGCATAAAACAGTTAGTTCAAAGTGAGTTAAAAGACCCAAAAAGACAAATGAACTCTTAATGAGCTCATATCTCACTGTGTGCGAAAGAGGAAAGGCTTAAGTGAGAAAAAGGTTAAAAGTGGTCAGTTAGGAACCACCTCTCAAAATAAGAAAAGGAAAAGGAACCATAAAGAAGCTACAATTGGGACACCACAACATAAAGTGCAAAAAAATTTCTATGCAGGGTTGCCTATGGACAGATTCTAGTGCTACTACTCACATAAGTATGTCTATGTGGGGTGTCTATGGAGCTAACAGCCAAGTGATTTTGAAAGATTCATTTATGTGGGCAATGACAAAGAAATTGCAATTGAGATTATAGGAACTTTTATGTTATTATTTAAAACTAGATTTTTTTTAATTTGGAAGAAACTTATGTGGTATTATCTTTTAGACAGAATTTAGTTTCAATGTCTATACAGGGTTGCAAGTGGGTAGATTCTTGTTCATTTAGAAATAATAAATTGTCTTTTTCAAGATTTAAATCTTATTGGTACTAAATCTCTATCCTTGCATGATAACCTATATTTGTTAAATACTGTTGTCTCATTTAATAAATCCTTGCATACTAGTTCATGTGGTACAAAACATAAATTAACAACAGAGATTCTAACACACTATGGCACAAAAGTTTAGGTCATATCTCTAAATAGAGAATTCGGAGACTTGTACCTGATGGGATTTTTGATGCCCTTGATTTGACATATTTTCAAGTTTGTGTTGAGTGCATAAAAGGGAAACAAACAAAAATTTAAGAAAATTAGGTGGCAACAGAAGTTTTGAAGTCTTAGAACTAATTCATACGGACATCTGCGAACCATTCCCTAAAGCTTCTTCGAATGGCCAACAATGTTTTATTACATTCATAGACAACTATTCGTGGTACGAGTACCTACATTTGATTCATGAGAAGTCTCAATCCCTAGATGTGTTTAAGGTCTTTGTTGAGAGACGCATGCAAGCATACATGATCGAAAGTAATAAAGTGATCTGGAGTCTAGAAGTCGATCCCATAAAAATTGTGTTAATTTAGCATTAATTATCAAAGTTAATTGGCTCTAAGATTATTTAGATAACTAGATAAACAAAGAAAAAAAGAAACTAATAAAAATAACTAACAAATAAAATAAAACATCAATTAAGTAGAAGTACTAGAGAATCAACTTTGCAATAATTAATCCACATTAATTTTATAATTATGTGAATCTCATAATTAATTAGTCGAGAATCTGTTAATTAACTCAATTACCTCTCTCGAGCGTCAAATTAGATATCATGTTCAAAAACCTAATTCCAATATCTCTAGCTAAAACCAAGTAATTAAACATTCATTAAGCTTTAGTTTTTCTATGACTATGAAGGAACTATAAATCTCTCGATCTTACAGCTACCTAACTTGTGTTTCCCACAATCTGTACATGGGATTTCCCTCTCTCAAGCGTCAAACCCCATATATTAAAATTATCTAATTCATTGGGCTGCAAGTGAACTAGAATCATTAAGAGTGGAATAACACAAATAAACCATGAAAATGCACTTCATAATGAGGCAAAAACAAAGCTCTAGAAAAAAATTATTCCATAAGAATTAAACAAACTAACATCAATGATTCAACATTTACAAATCACAAAAATACAAAGAAGATAATGAAAACAAAAAAAAAAACCCCATTTTGGAGTTGTCACAAGCTCCAAGCTTTTCTTCTTCTTCTCCTTTCTAACTTTGTTAAGGTTTTGGCAATAGATTACTGTCTGTCAACATCACATATGGCTATGCACGGTGCTCAAATGACTCTTCCTTGCCTATCTCAGCCTCTTGGGAGAACTTACAATAAGAAGGGGGACATTTTGGAGGTAAGGGAGCACCGATGTGGTGTCGGCCAAAGGCTCTCCAATGCTCAAGCCAAGTACTTATTCGACAGAGTATGGGAGTTGAGTTAGTTAGAAAAGAGCATGTTACCTTAAGCTGTAGTAAATGCACTCTATTTATAGGCTACTACTTGAATTTAGTGTTAAGTGGGTTTTGTCCGTGACTTGTGTGTCACATCAAGACCTATCAAGGAGCAAGTGACAAGTGTCATGATCCCCATCGGAGGATTGGTGTCCATCTGAGGGTTGAAATGAGGCCATATGTCACCTTTTTGTGGTAAGTCTGCTTGGTTGCAGGCCTTGACAGTCTGACCCGAGCACATATTCTTCTTGAGGAGGCGATGCCTTGTGTCACAGCTAACAGGAGCCTAGTAGAGCACCTTGAGAGGAAGAGCTGAGCACATGGAGTTGCGGATTTGCCTTCTTGATGATTTTGTTAAGCACGACAGCCAAGTACACCCCCAATAATAGCCCCCCAATGTGCTTGGTCGGTGCTTAGTTGGGTGGACTATATTGAGAAGGTGTGGTTGGCCTCCAGCCTCTGTCTCAAGACAATGGGATTTGAAGGGACATACAGTCAAGCTCGATGGGACATATGTCAGCACATGACTTGTTGTTTCCCTAACAAGCATAATCCTTGCATTTCTTCAAGTTCTATGCCTGAGTTTCGGCCATAAATAGTAATTAGTTTCCTATTGTTCTAGAGTATTTTTGCGATTGAATTTCTAAACTTTTGAGTTTTAGCCACCGAGTAATAGACAATAATCTGAGGACTTATTCTTTATAGACCCAAACAAATTTATACCTGAGCATGTAATTCTAGAATACAAACTAAACCATGAGTGACTTAAGTGACTCTTAAAATGATTCCATCATCTCCAGCTTGGATGAAAGTACTGAGACTGACCATACAGGAATTAAGGAAGTAGGTATTATGGAAACTTTGCCCAATTAGGATGGGGTGGTCTAGCTAGCTAAGAACCTAAACCTTGGAGATGGAAAGGTCTTAGAAAGAGAATTCCTCAAAATGATTGAAGGGAGGCACCTGATTAGACCGTTGAAGGGGAGAACCCATACTTCAAGACAGCTACCACAGACAGGTCTCAAGTTACTACTTGGGAACATGCTAGCTTGGTGGTAGCCACTGATGTACCAAGCACCTCAGGTCGAGGCGCTGAGGCACCATCTCCTATAATAAGAAAAGTATCCATTGATCTGTCCACTAAGGAGGATTGACCAGCTGGAGGCAACATGGCTGAGGACGCAAAGGACAAAGAAGAGAGGCCTGTTGTGGTGGTCCATGTTCGAGGAGCGGTAGCCTACAGAAAAGATCAACCCAGCTAGACTTCGGTGGCAAGATATGCTTCAGGGATGACACTAAGCCACCTTGAAACCTTACATCAAGAATATTAGATTCCTAATGACGTCGTCGTTATGCTACCCCAGGAGGGGGATTCGCTTGTGGACCTGCTAGAGGGGTATATTACATTGTACGTGGAGTTCTTTAGAGCAAAACTTTGCCTTCCATTCCATCCTTTCCTTCGATAGCACTAAATGATTTGAATGTGTGCCCTACTCGACTAAACCCAAACTACTATAGATCCCTAATTGGGATGTATATTCTTTAGAGGTATTACAACATAACCGAGATGCCGTAGGAGGCCTTCAAGTAGGTCTTCAAGATGAAGAGACTTCCTTGACAGATTGGTTGGTACTACTTCACTGGCTTCAAGAAGGATTTTATTCTTTGGAACCCTCACTCGAACAAGCTCTAGAAGTTCGAATGGTGATCTATATTAGGGGGAACTAGATGTCTTGAGTCAGTGAGGTGGTGCCTGAAGATCACGAGGTCCCACAAAGGTTTAAGTAAGGACACATATGGATGAAGAGACCATGGGCACCAAATAGAGTCGTTGACGCCGTAGAGGAGTTATATACGAAGCCTGAAGCTTCTCAACAATAGGCATGTTTGTTGTGGAAGATGAATCACACCCATTATGGCTAGCTTAGGGGGTCCAACTCAACTAACCCCTATCACGATGACATTCAACTTGCTCGTCCTATCGAGCAAGTGACCATTTTAGAGTGCAACACTACTGATGTCTCGGCGCCGAGCACTTATTGAACTGGGTGGCTGGTGGGGAAGCTATCAACGTCTAGTTCTAAGGACTCTTTTAGTGGTTCCCTTGGTTTGAGGCCACCCATAGCTGACAAAGAGCTTAGAGATGTGATCAAGCTGCTTTACCCACTAAGCAAACTCCAAATTGTGGGTTTGCCCGAGTTTTTTTTGATGATGTTGCCGAGCTCAATTTGGCTTGGTAAATTTTCTTTTTGCAGACATGTCTTCGAATGGAATGTCAAGGAAGGAGAGGCAATGAATGATGGAGAATCTCCATTGATCAATGGATAAGGAGGTCTCTCGACCCAAGAGGAGAATGACTGAGGAACCCGAATGCCCCACCGCTGCTAACCCATCAGCATCCCACCGTCGCCGCCAAGATAGAGGGACTCGAAAAGCCATGGTGATGGCGACCCTCCTCCTACCACCGTTGTTGTCCCGTTGTCGCCAACGAACCAGTAAGAGGCACTGCCCATTGTGCCCCTAATGGTCAAGACAATAGGGGGCTATGTTGGACGAAGAGTTTTTTGCAACAGCTAGGGAGCAGACATTCTTGGACTACTTTCGCTCGACCTTCTAGCCAGGCTAGAGGTCTGATCAAGTCGATGGCCTATTTGGGAAATGGCGAGGTAGATACCACAAAGTTGAGCATTTCAGCATGTTGTCCAATTGCTCAGGCGAACTACTAGCACTTAAGGCACTTGCATATTCCTTGCAATCTTAATTCGTGGTTGGCCCAAAATAGCCTTGTTGGAGGCACTTATGTGATAAAGAGTGCGCCCTACATGATTACCACATAACCTACTTTGAATCTCTTGCATGAGGTATTGACCTTCTTAGGGCCCAACACATCTATGATGGGTGTAGTGTAGTCGTGTCTATAAAATTTCCCTCAATTATTGAATACTGGGTCGAGCTATTGTGAACATGTCAAGCTTCTTTTTAGTCGCCAGGCAGCTCTACTATGGTAAGATATTAGATGATTGGGTCCATCCAGGTGCCCATTTGCTCATCGACTACATTTACTACTTCTTTGCTGATGCTTGGCTCAACTAGCCTCTCGATTGGAACTGATGTCAAGTCATTGTCTTCTACGCCCAAGGCTAGCCGAACGAGCACTTCAACTTTAGCATTCTCAGATCTCGAGATCTGAACAAAAGAATAGGCTCTGAATTGTCTAAGCAAGGCTTTGACTTCTTTTACGTACATGGTCATGGATTCAGTTAAGGCTTGGAACCCATTGGTAACTTGCTAGACAACAAGCATCAAATCGCCATGGAAGTGAATGCAATCCACCTTAAGGTCTCATGCAATTCTTAGCCCGGCTATCAAGGCTTCATATTTGGCTTTGTTGTTGGATGCCTTAAAGTTGAAATAGAGTCTGTAACTCGTCTTTTAGCCATCCAAACTGGTGAGGATAAGATCGACACTCGAGCTATTCACACTTTATGATTCATCCACGAACAGCTTCCATTCAGGCTCGGGCTTGATAGTGTTGCAGCTGGGTGCTTCATGGTCTTTATGGGAACCTTCATGGCTGAAGGGATGATCTGTCTAGCATCCGTGAAATTTGCAATAAAGTCGGCCAAAGCTTGCACTTTTATGGCTGTTCGGGGCACAAAATGTATGCCGTATTGCCCGAACTCAACTTACCACTTGGCCATCTGACCAGATATTTTTGGACTTTAGAGGATC
The DNA here is from genome assembly GCA_946598075.1 of Artocarpus hirsutus. Lineage (NCBI taxonomy): Eukaryota > Viridiplantae > Streptophyta > Magnoliopsida > Rosales > Moraceae > Artocarpus > Artocarpus hirsutus. Next base: position 18,632 of record CAMOHE010044105.1, read on the forward strand.
TAGAGCAAGGGATATTTAGTCGAGACCCAAATTATTTGCCCCTAAAAATAAGGTCAGAGTTTTCCAAGCAGAGGTGATAAGGGCAAGTGCTAGCTTCTTCGACGGAGGATACCACTCCTTGGCACCTTGAAAAGCTTTGCTGGTGTAGTAGACTGGTTTTCAAATATTGTCTTCTTCTTGAACAAGGACTGAGCTGACCGCCTTTTTGAAAACATCTAGAAAGGCATACAACATCTCTCCTAGAAAAGGTTTGGATAAGAGCCGGGGTGTGGCCAAATATCTTTTGAGATTTTGGAATGCTTCTTCACATACCTTGCTCTACTCAAACCTCCCCTTGAGTGCCTAAAAAAACATTGGCACTTATTGGTAGATCGGAAGATGAACCTAGATAGAGTTGCTAGCATGCCAGTCAGCTTTTGTACTTCTTTGATACTGCAGGGGGAGTGCATATTTATCATAGCTTGAGCTTTGGCGGGATTGACTTTGATACCACACTGATTGACCATAAACTAGAGAAACTTGCCAAATTCTACCCCAAATGCATACTTGGCTAGGTTAAGTTTCATCTTGTATTCCCAAAGTATATTCAAGCTAGCTTAGAGATCAACAATATGGTCTGTTGATTAGACTAATTTAACGAGCATGTCATCGATGTATACTTCCATGGTTTTCTTAATCAGCCAAGCAAACATTTTGTTCACAAGGTGCTAGTATGTAGCTTCGGTGTTCTTTAGCCTAAACGACATGACCACATAGTAGAACAAGTACTTGGTCCATGTTGAAAGCGGTCTTTATTTGGTCTTTCTCTGCCATCTTGATCTAGTTGTATCTGGAGTAGGCATCCATGAAGCTTAGCAGCTCGTGCTCGGCTGTTGCATCCACCAATTGGTCTGTTCGAGGTAGTAGGAAGTAGTCCTTTGGACAGGCTTTGTTAATTTTGGTATAATCGATGCAAACACACCACTTCCTGTTGACCTTTTTGACCAAGACTACATTCCCCAACCACTCCGAGTATGTGACCTCCTAGATGAATCCAGCCTTCAAGAGCTTTTGGACTTCTTTGTTGATGGCAGCATGCCACCCTAAATTAAATGCTCTACGCTTTTGGATGACCAGCTTTTGTTGGGGATGGACATCAAGTTGCTGGCATAGTTTGTTGGGATCGATGCCGAGCATGTTTTTATGAGACCAAGTGATGAGACCATAAAAGTGTACATTTTCTAATGATAAAATCATTTATTTATCCTTTTATTTCTTATTAAATCCCTTAATTATAGCATTTGTGTGATATTTAGTATTTTAATGTGTTTGTGTAAAAATATGTTTAAAAAAGTGTTTTTAGTTTTTTTTATGTTTAATAATATTTATGGTAATTTTTAGAGTTGTTTTGGTATGTTATATATTAATTTAGTTTATAAATAATCAAAACTGTAAAAATAGTATTGCATGATTTTATTCTAAGTCTTAAAAAGTTTATAAATAATTTTTAAGTTTGTAAATATGTTCTATTATATTTCTAATATTTTTTAAAATTAATTACGAGTCTTAAATAGCATATTTGTTAATGTTTGTTAATTTTAGAAGTTTTTATCTATTTTTAATAATGTTTGCATGTTTCATTGTAAAATAAATATTTTTAATTATTGTGAAAATTATGTTTGTAAAAAATTAGTTTTGGTTTGCTTATTTTATATAGGATTTGAAATCTAGAGGAAAATGGAGAAAAATGGAGCAAAAAGAGCAAAAAAGACCTTAAATGTTCAAGAAATGAAAAAAAAAAGAAAATAAAAATGCAATTCTAACATGTGGCCAACTGATAGCCATCAGATTGCTTCAGCTTAATGCATCACCACCATACGCATGTCTATCTTCTCCCTCGAGAATCCAGCACATCTCACTGCATATTGCATGCCTCTCTGATCATTGGATCTGAAGATTGAAGACTCATCCAACGGAAGTATCCTAAGTCAAAGTCGTGCAATTGACTTTCCATTGTTGACTCGATCCGCCCCATTGAAGGAAGTCTAGTATGCACGATCGACAGTCTCTATGCGTCCGTCTCTACTCCACGAAGCATTGGATTATCTAGTAAATCAAGCATTCTCCAGATTCATCCAAGAGAAGGAAAAAAAAGAAAAAAATTAAAAAAAATGATTTTATTGAATAAAAAACATGGGCTGCGAATTATAAATTATTCCAAAAAATTCTACATCATTCAATTTACATCCTACTTATTTTCAACCTAAAAATATCCTAAGAAAATGATAAAAATATTAAAAAAAGAATAAAAAATGTAGAAATTCTTGTAAATAGTAGATTTTTCTCTACTATAAATACCCCCTCCCTTCATGTAATTCACACCATTCTCCATAGTTTGAAGCAAATTCTATTTTTCTCTCTTCTTAGGTTAGTTTTCTTTGAAATTTTAATTTTATGTTTTTGTAAAATAATTATAGTTTTTATGTTGTAAAATCGCTGTGCTTAGTAAAAATATATGTGCTTTTACTTTCAGCATGCCTTTCTAAATTTCCATTTTGCTGAGGAGTGAGGGAGATATTTTGGCAAAATTAAGGTAAATATTTTTTGTTTTTATAAGTTTTTTAAGTTGTTATAATGTTAAAATCATTTTTAGAAAACTTACTATGATTTTCATATCAACTTAACTAAAATTCTTGCAAAATTAAGTTTTGATTTATCATAGACATAGGATGGCATGGATAATGCTTAAGAACACTTTGATTATTTGTAGACATGAAATGGCATGGTAAATATTTAACGGTAAATTTTGTTGGTAATTTTAGTAAGTTAATTTAAAAATATACATATTTGTTAAAAATGAGTTTTTGATGCACTATAGACATGAATTGGCACAGTAAATGCTTGGTAACTCTTGATTTGTTATAGACAAAGGATGACATATTGCATACTTAAGCCATTTTAATAAATAAGTTTAGAAAAGCTAAAACATGTTTAAATTAATTGCCAAAATTGAACCTTTAATCGTCAGTGTTTATTAAAATTGTTGCTTCCTTTCAAAATTAATTGCACTTATTGTTAAAGTTCCATCTTCTAAGTTAAATTTCACTTATTAAAGTTTCATTTACCATTCAAATTTAGGTAACATTTCTTGTTGTTAAAATTCCAAAAATCACAAAAAAAATCTAAAAATGAAAAAAGTAAACAAAAGTGTAAATATTGTAAATAAATTGTAAGTAAAATTAACTTTTATTCTCAAATTCTTCAGCTAAAAATAATAGAACTGATATATTGGACCTTTGCAATATCTTTTCCTTTTGGGATTAACCTCGGATTCATCGTGTTTTATTACCTAGACAACCTTATACTTGAGGTTATATCGGACATATACTTTTGGACTTGAACAAGTTTTTGACACCGTTGTCAGGGAACAGACAGACATAAGGACAACATATTAGTATATTATATATACATATATATATATATATATATATCTCTAACCCTCTAACAACTAACTTTTATATTTCTTGTACTTCTAACTTTTAAATTTCTAACTATCTAATCTAAGTTCTAACTTCTAACCTTTTACCTTTTTTGCACTTTTTTTTTTCTTCTATCTTAAAGGAACGATTGCGCCATTCGAACCTGTTAATATTTCTGTTAATATTTTTATTTTTGTTATTAATTTTCTTTGTTTTGCAGGTACCAAAAATAATAAAAAAAAGTAAAAAAAGCCAAAAAGCCAAAAAAGTTTCTGTTTATGTAATTTGCATGTTAGTATTCATATTACTGTTCACGTAGACTAATTTTTTTGTTTCTTTTTGTAATTATTTGCATGCATGCTAGGTCTTGTACATCTAAATCATGTCGTCTAATTAGGAAAAAATCTAGATTCTATTAGACCACATGTTACATCTTCACAATTGGACATAATGGCAGATGATGAAAGTGTTAATAATGATAACATGATAAATCAACAAATCATTAATCCTGTTATTCGATCAATGTGTAATTATTTACAAACACCTTGTGAATCCATTCCATCATGTTTAATTTTTCCTCTTAATGCTCATAATTTTAGATTTAAGCCAGGCATGATTAACTTACTTCCGATTTTTTATGGTTTAGAATATGAGAATCCATACTTGTATCTTAGAGAGTTTGAAGACATTTGTGCTACTTTCACTGATCAAATTCAAAATGTAAAGGAAGTCTATTTTCAATTTTGGAAACGTTTTAAGGATTTGTGAATTATTGTCCACATCATGGTTTTGAAAAATGACGTTACATTAGTTTCTTTTATGAAGGCTTAAACTCCTAAAAACCATCAATTTGTTGAAACAATGTGTAATGGAGAATTCGTTGATAAAGAACCTAATGAAGCATTAGATTTTCTTAATAATTTGGCTGATAACTCTTAATACTGGAAACATGGTAATTTTGATGGATCAATTAGATCTAATTTTACTAATGCTCAAAGAGGTGTCCATTAACTTAGTCAAGAAAATGATCTAAATGCTAGGATTGCATGTTTGACTAAAAAGATTGAAGCCATGGAATGTAGGAATGTCCAAGAACCCAAAATCAAAACTTTGTGTAGTGTTTGCTAAACTCTAGGACACTTAACCTATGAATGCCCAATTTTTAAAGAATGCCCAATTTTTAAGGAAGAGTCTTTCGAACAAATAAATTACACAAATCAATTGGACCAAGTTAGAAAGTGATTTCTATTCCTACATTTTGACATATATAATTCACAATAGAGAAACCATCCCAATTTCAGTTTGAGAAATGATCAACACAAAAGCAATTTCAACCACCACCACCATTTCCACCACAAAATTCTCAAAGTTATCCACCATTTCCACAACAATCTCAAAATCCACAATTTCCATCAAAGTCTCAAAATTTTCAAAGGTCTCCCCAAAATTTTTCTGAAAATCTTCATTCTCAAGTCACAAGTCTTAAAGACACTTTGCAATCTTTCATTCAAGCTCAAAAATCATTAATTCAATAATAGGAAGTTCATAATACTCACACTTCTCAAGATATTTATGAAATTAAAGAGTCTATTTCTAAACTCACTTCTTCAGTTTGCATCCAAGAAAAAGGCAAATTTCTTGCTCAACCCGTATATTATCCATCTTTAAATGAAGTTGCCTCTTCTAGTTCACAACACAATAAGAAACAGTTAATTTTGCCACAACTCTTCGAAGTAGAATAGCTGTTGATAAAACTAATCTTTCAAAAGATCAAAAGGTTAATTCAACTTTGAAAAGTGATGATAAAATTAATAGTGATGAGGAAAAATCTAAAAAAGAAAAGAGTGGTTCAAAAGAAAAATATATTCCAAAGTTCCATTTCCTCAAGCCTTGCTTTCAAAAGAGAAGTATGACAAGAATGCTAAAATTTTTGAACTTTTCATCTAAGTCAAAATTAACATTTCACTTTTAGATGCAATCAAACAAGTCCCATCATATGCTAAATTTTTGAAAGATCCGTGCACAATTAAATGAAAGCATGATGTACTAAGACTGCATTTTTAACTAAGAATGTTAGGTCAATCATTCAATATGACTCACCACCTAAGTTCAAAGATCCAAGGTGTCCCACCATTTCTTGTATCATAGGAAATACTCAAATTGAATATACATTGTTAGACCTTGGTGCTACTGTCAACCTTTTACCTTATTCTATTTACCAACAGTTAGGTTTAGGTGAACTTAAGCCAATATCTGTCACACTTCAATTAGCTGATCTTTTTGTAAAAATTCTAGGAAGTGTTGTTGAGGATGTGTTAGTTCAAGTTGATAAACTTTACTACCTAGTAGATTTTATTGTTTTGGATACACAACCTGGTGCAAAATTCAAATTTCAAATTCCTGTCGTTTTAGGTCGTCAATTTCTTGCAACTTTAATGCTTTGATTGATTATAAAAATGGAACACTAAAATTGTCTTTTGGGAATATTACTTCAGAATTCAACATTTTTAACATGGCGCAATCACCCTCTAGAAAGTGCGAAGTGAACTTTGTTGATAGCAGTACTTCTTGAAAGTTTATTGATCTTTTAGCTGATTTGGCCAATTCTTTTAATTTGAATGTTCTACCCAAAGTTAAATAATCATCTTGTGAATGCTTTTGTTGACCAAACTCTAGAACTTGAAAATTCAAATTTTGAACATGAGTCTGAAAATGAAGTTTTTGAAGAAGAACCTAAGGATGAAGTGATGGGTGACATTATGGATGATCTCATGGATGAAGAAGAATTTCAACAAAGGTTCTTTGAAGCAGTTAGCAATAACTTTTTGAAAGTACTATCTCCTAGGAAGGTTCAGTGCAACTGTTCTGACAGTCATCAACATTGACTATTCTAATTCTGATTCTCTAACTGAAATCATAGTTATAGATTGATGTTTGTATTGTTTGTTTAAATTTTTATGTTTTTGTTTTGATGTGTTGTATCTTTACTTTCTTTGTTTTTCCTAAAAATCAGAAAAATAATTTCAAAAATTCATTTGAAGTGGCTGAGGATATGGAGGTTATAATCAAGTTTGATTAGTTGGTACTCTGTATCAACGACCTCTAGATATGCACTTTAATGAAATGATTAAAATGCATTTTTTTGAATTTTAGAATTTGAAAAGAAACACAAAAAAATTAAAAAGTTAAAAATAAAAAAAATTCAAATATTCAAAAAACATAAAAATATTTTTAGTATGTTTAGTAATCCATTAGTTTACTATTACTTAGCCCAATTTATGTTTGGCCTAATTTAGATTAACCTTTCACACAAGTAAGAATGGTTTGCACTGTGTCTTAAATAGTACTGATCCTTTGTCTATATAACCGTTCACTATACATTTAAGCCTGAAATTTTCTACCCCTTCTCTCTCTAAAATTTCTTTCTCTCTCTAAGCTCTCATTTTCTCTCTGCTTCCTCTCTAAATCTTCATAGCTTTCGTCAAATTTCCAAAAAACCTTCAAAGTCTCCTTGATCTTTAAGCACTTCTTTTGAAAAATTTCTTTAATCTTTTCTCTCGTAATCCCACAAAATCATTTCAATACTCTCTTAAAAGCTCTCAAATCCACTCAAAACACTCAAAATCCTTGCACTCAAATCTCTTTCTCTCAAAGCTCTCAATTCACTCTCAATAGTCTCTCTATCTCTTTTAAATCATGAATCCTAAATATGAGCACTTGAAGAAATACTTTGCTTCTCTTTCTCAAAAAGAAATTAGAAAGAAGTACAAAACTCAAATCACTCATCTTTAGGTCCTTTCTCTTTTCAAACTTCCAACTAATGTAAAAATATATATAGAAAGTCTTGTTCGTCCTAATGAAGTAAATAATGTTGGTCTACCTAGTATGGCTACAAGTTTGTATGCTAGGAAAAGAAGAGCTCGTCAAATAGAGTCAAAATGTCCAAAGTGTTCTCACCAAACCTGTTCTAGTAATTGTCCTTCACTTGGTTACTTGTCTAAAAGCAGAGAAGATAAAATTCGATTTTGTAAAAATGGTCTTAGGAAAGAGAACTTGGAAGATCTCTAAGCTTCTCTTGAGTTACATCCAAGTGAATATGTTTAGGGGGCTATGTCAAAACTCTGGCCTCAATTTCATACAGAAAGGGAGCATCTAGAGAATCTGATGTTAAAAGAGCCAATTTTTTAGTTTACAAGAATATTAGATGATAAACAATCACTTGGTCCTTCTAGTTCTAAACAAGATTTGTAAAGTATTTTTAGTTTTTTTTTTGCGTTTTTGTTTTATTTTCTTAAAAAAAATTTGTTGAGAAATTATTTGAGATATGAATTTGGCACTAAAAAAATCATCAAAATTGCTAAGTAATAGATTTTCTAGAGATGCATTTTGATAAACATAAGTTTTTATTCATTCTCAAATAAATTTCCATCATAAAAAAATTAAAAAAAAAACATAAAAATAAAAACATAAAAAAAGATTTTAATTTATGTGATTGTTGCAACAGTTGTTTGCTCAACTATTGTGTTTGTCCTGTTTGCTTTTAATATTTTATCTTATTTGTAAGATATCTTATTTGGTAGGTAATTCGGTTTAATCCCATTTTGTCAAAAGTTGTATAGTTTTGTTTTATTTTTCAAAAGTTGAATAGTTCTTGTTGGGTACAAATTTCAAAAGTTCTATAATTAGGTCGCATTTGTCAGTACTTGCCCAATCACATTCAATCATGTAATATAAGCCATTTCTTGTCAGCATTTTACTTAGAGCGGTATTAAAGTTTTCAATTTAAAAAAAAACATAAAAATAAAAAAAGAGTCTTAGTTTCTTAGAAACCATTATGGAGTCCTAGTCCTAATCATCTTTAACTTTCAAAGACATCTGTGTGTTTTGTTGCTCTAATCCAGGAAAGTGTCTTCACTATTTAAATGTTGCATTCCATTTAGGGCAAGTCTTGGCTAAGAAAAACATAAACCTTGAATACGAAGGGGTTAGACTTGGTTTAATGGGAACTTTCGTAGCTAGAGCCAAAGAAGGAGGAGTCCTAGGTCTTATTTTTCATTTTCTTGTTCAAGATAATGTTTATGGTACAACCGTAGGAACCGAGAAAGTAGTCAAGGATATCCCTATTCATTTAAAACTTATGGTTGAACACTTAGATGCATTTGTTGTTTTGCCAAGAGGTCTAGGGACTTTAGAAGAAATGTTTGTCATAGCTAGTTGGAAACAATTAGGTATTTTCAATAAACCACTTAGTGTGCTTAATGTTAATGGTTTCTTTAATGACATCTTTAGTTTTTTAGATAATGTTGTGGAACAAAACTTTCTTGTAGAGTCAGGAAAAAGGATTTTTATCTCTACACCTACTGTTGAAGAATTACTCAAGAAAATGAAAGCTGTCACTCTTGAGGCAGACACTACAACTTCAACACTTTGTAGAAAGTGCAAACGAGATTTATATCTTTCTCTTTAAATCCTTTTATATTTCAGTTTTACCTACATCATGTTTGTTTATGTTTCTTTTTCTTTGTGTGCTTTGTGTAACCACTCTTGTAAATATATATTGATATTATTTCCGCTTAACCTTGTTAGACATGGAGGACAATGTTCAATTTAGGTTGGGGGAAGAGAGTTTGTGTCAAATTTTTTTAATTCTATGCCAAAATTTTTCAAGTTTGAGTCTGTTTTTGTGTCTAGAATGGGACTTGTTCTAAAACCAAGCATATAAAAAACAAAAAAAGATTTGAAAAATTAAAAAAGGAAGAAATAAAGGGGTGTGCTGTTTGTAAAACTAAAGATTCTTATTTATTGTTGGGATGGTTGAGTGAAGGAGTTAGTCTTGAAATGCATCTTGATTTGGTCCGAGAAATTTCAACTTTCATATATGCTTATGTTTTACATGTTGTATGCATGCATGTTTTGGATAGTTGAGTTATGGAGTCTTTAGCGTTCTTGAGTTGCATTCTAATCATGTTTGTAACATTATTTTTTCTGTTGAGTTTGTTTGCATATGTATTTAATATCTATAAAAAAATTGAAAAATCTTCAAATAAAAAAAATAAAAAATTTGAAAAACCTAAAAAAATGTTTGTAAATACTTGTTTTCTTTGTTTTTGTTTTTAAAAGTGCTTCCTGTCTAATGACGAAACATGGTTATATCATGACTTGTTATAAAATTTAGATATTGTTTAAGCTTATGTTAGTTTCTTGTGTTAGCCTTATATTTAGATTGATTTTTCCTAAAATTTGAGCACTTAATCTAAAACTTTGATTTGTTATATTAATTTAGAGACTGTCTATGTTAATATACTCTGGTTGATTTTTATAAATCTTATAAATTGTTTGAATCCCTCTAAAAGTGAAATTTTAGATAATATTAAGTTAAGGATATAAAAAGGCCATTTTTAGATCATTTGAGCCTTTCAAGCCTACCTAAATATATTTTATATCCCTAGCTACCCCACTGTGCTTAATGTTCTATTTTTTTGTCACACACAAATTTTTAGCCTAGGCTTTTTAATAATTTTATATCCTTTCTTTTTACCTATCACTCATAAGGCATGTGATTGATTTAAATCTATTTTGGGAGATGGGAAGGGTTATGAAGCAAGTTTATTTATTCTGTATGTTTGTAAACACAAAAAAATAAAAATAAAAAATGAAAAAAATGAAAAAAAATAAAGAATGAAGAAAAAAAGAATAAAAATAAAGTGGATGACAAAAGGAAGTTTATTCCAAGTTCTAGTTTGTTACTTGGGGAATAATTTGTACATTTCAAAGATCCGAGAATCTTATAAGTGTCTTATGGGTGAATCAAGCTTTAAAATTTATCCTTCATCTTACCTTTTTACCCTAGCCTTACATTACAAGCCGAATAAAGTCCTAACGGTCCTTAATTTATTGTTATTTTATATTAGTAGAGAGAGGAATAAATAACAAATTTGTAAGATTTTGTTAAAATAAATTAGCTTATATTAGTGTACATTTATCTGGTTTGTATATAATGATTAATGATAGAATAGCACATACATGGGAAAATCCATCTTAAATATAAGAATTCTTGAAATAAAGCATAAACTTGAATAATATTGACATTTTTAATTTAAGCCATGAATCCCTTGAGGACGATCTACATGGAGTCACAAGCTTTTGAAAAATCAATTATCGAGTTTGTTTTATGCTTTTATCGCTTTAATTGCTCAAGACTAGCAATAAGCTGATTGGGGGGTGTGATGTGACTATGAAAGTGAATATTTTCTAAGGATAAAAGTATTTATCTATGTTTTATTTCTCATTAAATCCCTTAATTATAGCATTTGCGTGATATTTAGTATTTTAATGTGTTTGTGTAAAATTATTCTTACAAAGGTGTTTTTAGTTTGTTTTTATGTTTAATAATATTTTTGGTAATTTTTAAAGTCGTTTCAGTGTGTCAAAATATAAGTTTAGTTTGTGAATAATCAAAACTGTAAAAATAATATTGTATAATTTTATTCTAAGTCTTAAAAAGTTTGTAAATATGTTCTATTATATTTTTAATAATTTTTAAAAATAATTTTGAGTCTTAAATAGCATATCTATTAATGTTTGTTAATTCTAAAAGTTTTTATCTATTTTTAGTAATTTTTACGTGTTTCATTGTAAAATAAATATTTTTAATTATAGTGAAAATTATGTTTGTAAAATAATTAATTTTGGTTTGCTTATTTTATTTTAGATTTGAAATCTAGAAGAAAAATGGAGAAAATGGCACAAAAAGAGCAAAAAAGACCTCAAATGTTCAAGAAATGAAAAAAATAAAATAAAATAAAAATGCAATTTTAACATGTGGCCAGCTGATAGCCATCAGATTACTTTAGCTCAATGCATCACCACCATACGCGTGTCGACCCTCTCCCTCGAGAATCCAGCGCATCTCACTCCATATTGCACGCTTCTCTGATCATTGGATTTGAAGACTAAAGACTCATCCAATGGAAGTATCTTAAGTCAAAGTCATGCAATTGACTTTCCATTGCTGACTCGATCCGCCCCATTGAAGGTAGTCTAGTGTGCATGATCGACAGTCTCCATGCATCCGTCTCTACTCCGTGAAGCATTCGATTATCCAATAAATCAAGCATTCTCCAAATTCATCCTAGAGAAGGTAAAAAAAAAGAAAAAAATTTTAAAAAAATAGATTTTGTTGAATCAAAAACATGGGCTGTGCATTATAAATTATTCCAAAAAATTCTTCATCATTCAATTTACATCCTACTTATTTTCATCCTAAAAATATCATAATACAATAATAAAAATAATGAACAAAAAATGAAAAAAATTCTTGTAAATAGTAGATTTTCCTCTACTATAAATACCCTTCCTTCATGTAATTCACACCATTGTCCATAGTTTGGAGTAAATTCTCTTCTCTCCTCTAGGTTAGTTTTCTTAGAAATTTTAATTTTATGTTTTTGTAAAATAATTATTGTTTTTATATAGTACAATAGTTATGCTTAGTAAAAATATGTGTGCTTTTACTTTCAACATGCCTTTCTAAATTTCCATTTTGCAAAGGAGTGAGGGGGATATTATGGCAAAATTAAGGTAAATATTTTTTGTTTTTATAAGTTTTCTAAGTTTTTGTAATGTCAAAATTATTTTTAAAAAACTGATGATTTTTATATCAACTTAACTAACATTCTTGCAAAATTAAGTTTTGATTTATCATAGACATAAGATGGCATGGATAATGCTTAAGAATACTTTGATTATTCGTAGACATGAAATGGCATGGTAAATACTTAAGGTAAATTTTGTTGATTTAAAAACATACATATTTGTTAAAAATGAGTTTTTGATGCACTATATACATGAATTGGCCTTGTAATGCTTGGTAACTCTTAATTTATTGTACACAAAGGATGACATACTACATACTAAAATGATTTTAATAAATAAGTTTAGAAAAGCTAAAACATATTTAAATTAATGATCAGAATTAAACCTTTAATCATCAATGTTTATTAAAATTGTTGCTTCCTTTAAAATTAATTGCACTTATTTTTAAAGTTCCATCTCTTAAGTTAAATTTCACTTATTGAAGTTCCATTTACCATTCAAATTTAAGTCACATTTCTTGTTGTTAAAATTCCAAAAATCACAAAAAAATCTAAAAATGAAAAAGTAAAAAAATGTGTAAATATTGTAAATAAATTGTAAATAAAATTAACTTTTATTCTCAAATTCTTTAGCTAAAAATAATAGAACTGATATATTGGACCTTTGCAATATCTTTTCCCTATAGGATTGACCTTGGATTCATTGTGTTTTATTACTTAGACAACCTTATACTTGAGGTTATATCAGACATATACTTTTAGGCCTAAACACCAAGCAAACACGTCCCGATATTCCGTTAGAAACTTCTCCAGGTAGGCCCAGATCTCAATCTTTAATTGAAACCCAAGTTGGACTGTTTAGTTGGGGGTGTTCGGGGTCTAAATGGTATGGCACCAAGCCTTGTACGGTGTGTCTTGTACTTCTTCTTTTAGAATTCGTGGGTCGAGGTCAAACAGCATTTTTGGTTCTTGCTCAGCGGGGAAAGCTATTTTGTCCACCTTGAATATGGCTAAGATAGTTAATCGTCGAGCTGTAACTTCCTTGATAGCCTTGGCATAACACTTATGGGAGCCCTTTTACCTCGACTTGATTACTTCAACCCCCATTCTCTATTGGAAATTACATTGTCAAATGATAAGTGGAGACCACAGCCTTGAGAGCGTTAAGGGTTGGCCGCTAGATGATAATATTGTGTTAGGATGGCTTATCAATGTTGAGGAAGTCGACCAAACACATCACTTGGATAGCGCCCTCACAATCGTGATCAGTAAGCCGATCTTGCCTACTACTTAGAGGCATTCCCCTATGAAGCCATACAGAGGTGTTCAGATCATGGTCAGTGTGGCATTGTTGATCTTCAACTTATCTAGCTTGTTTAAGCAAGATATCGGGTGAGTTGCCATTATCAATCAACACTCGCCAAACTATGTTATTAGCGATCTAGAGCTCGCACACCAATGTGTCACTATATGGGTGGATGAGCTTCTCTGCTTTCTCCTCTGTGAAGGTGATGGGAATGTCTTCTTGTCTGCAAATTTTATTTATGTGCTTGGATATATCCATGAGATCACTCCTCTCAACTAGCCAAGCCTCTCGTACATATGCCTACTAGCCACTTAAGGTGTCACTAGTGACTGGCCTGCCAAAAATTGTTTGTACTATGTTTGACGGGTCCAAGGCATTCCCATCATTGTTGCATGGCTAGGGCTGCCTTTCTTGAGCTAGTTGGTTGTTCCTCCTAGCATTGGTGCTACTCGCTCTATGAACTCCTTTAGGTGCCTGTCTTGGACGAGCCTCTCAATCTAATCCCTAAGCTGGATACAGTCACGAGTAATGTGTTTGATGTCCTTGTAGAAGTTGCAGTATTTGTTTTAATCTCTCTTGGCTCTACTCTCCTTTAGTGGAGGTCGGTCCAGTAATGGATTCCTATTACTTACCACCAAGAGCATATAGCTTTGGAACTTCCTAGTCGGGACTTTAGATTTGTCAGTCTTTGACTTCTTATTTTGATCGGTCTTTAGTTGCTCAAGCGGAGTCTTTTGCTTCTTCCCCTTTCTTCTTGCAGCTACTATTGCTTTTGTCTTCTCGGCAGCTTTTCATATATTTAGTCACATTAGCATGTCTTTGGGCATAACCGAGCATCTAAGAGAACATGCTCCACAGCTCGAGGGCAAAAGACCAAATATGGTTTATGTCTTTGAGGCCCTCTGAGAAGGCATGCTTTAAGGTCTCATCTTCTAAGTGCCTCACCTCTAGTGCAGCTCAGGTGAAGCATTTGATGTACTCCATGATGTTCTTATCCCCTTCGTTGATACCATAGTGGTGGGTCAGTTCCTTCTTTTTTGTCCTAGACATGGCAAAGGTAGCCAAGAAGGCATCAAATAGTTGGCAGAATGAGGTCATGGTGCCCGACTCAATACATCAAAACCATTGCTGAGTTGGGCTGGCTAGAGTGAGTGAAAAAGCCTAGCACATTGTGGCGTCGCTAGCATGCTGGAGCAATATATGACCTTGGTACAGCTTCAAATGTTCGTTGGCATAGGTGGTTCTGTCATATAGCTTGATTTGAGGAACCTTGAATTTGTTTAGCATGGGGCCCATATGATTGCATCAATGAAGGGCAGGTCTGGCATGCCTCCTTTATCTAGCTCCAAACGGCAATTTTGGATCTAGTCGATCTGTCATTGTAGGTCTCAAAATTGATGACTGTTGGTATCTTTTGGTAGTTCTACCTTATATTGGGCTCTGTCCTCAACCCTGTCGCCTCTTCCATTTTGCCTGTCCCTAAGTGGGTAGTCCCTTTAATCCCTAAGCCTGTTGAAGACTGATGTTTGGGAACCTTGTGGGGTTCGGTCGCTACCTCCTCGAGGACCAATCCGTCCTTTTCTTACAAGTCTATTATTGGCCGAGATACCTTCTGTGGTCTGCCTAGTGTGCTCAGAGTCTACTTTATCTTGGAAGTCATCCCTTTACCTTGCTTGACCTCCAGCTTGGTCTTCCAAGCCCGAAGGAAGTAGAGTAGGGGTGGCTGCTGTTGAGCCTACTGTTGTGCCATTTGTTGGGAAAGTAGGCGTACTGCAGCAGTTAATTCTCACATCAGGTCTTGTACGATTTGCTCTGCTCTAGCCTTGCTACCCTAGACGGTGGATTGGGATCTTGCTCCTCGGCCCCTTCCCTAAGGTCTATTCTAGCTTTGGTTTTGGTTTTTACGTTACCCGACTCCATTTGTTGGGCACCCTCTTCTTGGTTATTTCCTTTGGTTATTCTGCTTGGATGTCGGTGAATATGGCTATTAAATTTGGATGCTGGAAAGGCATAGGAGCCCTCCTTCTAGTGCCAAAATGTTGAGATTTAACACTGGATTGCTATTTGTCTACACCATGTGCAGCTGCTTATGGTGCTTGGACGGCTCTTCCCCACCGATCTCGGCCTCTCGGGCAAACTTGAAACAAGAAAAGGGACACTTCGAAGGTAAGGGGGCACTGGTGTGATGTTAGCTAAAGGCTCTCCAATGCTTAAGTTAGGTACCAATTTGGTAGAGTACGGGAGTTGAGTTAGTTGGGAAGGAGCACGTTACCTTGAGTTGCAGTAAATGCGCTCTATTTATAGGCTACCACTTGAACCGACTCTCAGGTGGGTTTTACCCATGACATGTGTGTCACATTAAGACCTATTAGGGAATAGGTGACAAGTGTCATGATCCCCACTAGAAGATTGGTCTTTATCTAAGGTTGAAATGAGGCCATATGTCGACCTTTTTTGGAAAAAATAGTACGCAGCAGAATTTTAAAATTTTTATGTTTGAGTATTTTCCAAAACACATGTTTGACACACTATATGCATAAATTTACTAGATCTTACTAACCTTGTATATGCCAAAAAGCTACCACAATCAGTGAAGAGAAGTAACATTCCAGAAGGACATCAACCAACTAGCCATCTTTGCTATTCTCTATCCTCGATCGGAGTGAGTGTGGGCTCATGTCGTTCAGCTTTTCCTTTGGTAGCTCTCCTTACAACTAATTGAGAAATACCCAAAGCTATAAT
Organism: Artocarpus hirsutus; assembly: GCA_946598075.1. Taxonomy (NCBI): domain Eukaryota; kingdom Viridiplantae; phylum Streptophyta; class Magnoliopsida; order Rosales; family Moraceae; genus Artocarpus; species Artocarpus hirsutus. The sequence continues at coordinate 34,732 of CAMOHE010044105.1, forward strand.
TCATGATTTGTGAATGATAGCTCTTTGAGGAGTTTCAGAATTTCACTGACAAAGTCTCACTCTAGATTTCTCAACTAAGCTAAATAATAATGAGAGTCACTCCCCTTTTATAGATGTTGGGCCCAGGAGCTAGCTCATATCAGATAAGACCTCAAAAATTTGAATCAAAATCAAATTTAAATCAATATCTAATAAAATCCATGTAAAAACGCGTGATCTTTTTATCGCCTAATTGGTAGGCCAACCTAGCAGATTGGCCTGCCGAACCTCCTCAATCAGTAGGCAGAACTTAAAGATCGGCCTGCCGAACCTCCTCAATCAGTAGGCCGAACTTAAAGATCGACCTGCTAAACTTGCAATAAAAAGTTCATGCAAATCTTTATTTCCCACCCAAGATTCTTGGAATAGAGCCTCAATTTTAATTAAAATAACTCAATAGAGAAGTTATCTAATTAAAACAGTCATATCTCGATAATCTCTAGGAAAATAAATATTCCTGATAATTCAACAAGTTTGTCTTGAATTAATTTATTCAAAATTAATCCAACCGATAAACAAACATGAATTATCTAATCCTAATAATTCAACAAGTTTATCTTAAATTAATTTTATCACAAAATTAATTCAACCGATAAACAAACATAAATTATCTAGTTTTACCGAATTTCAAGGAATTTGATAAATCTGACAAAAGTCACCAATTATTGGAAAAGCATGCCGTATCGTTACAGGATTTTTGTGAGCCAACAAAGGAGACAAATGGACCTATATAGTTCAAGCTCTCGATAATTATGAAACCCAATATCCTAGATATACATTTCATAATTATCAACTCCAACGCTACTCCACTAAAAGCTTGGAGCTGCACTTTCAAACTATATTGAATTATGTAGCCCGTATAGCTAAATCTCCATGACAAATCATGATGTATTGTATCCCCATAGGATTATCCATAATCGGCTTACGGACAAGTTCTACCTTACCTTCCCGATTATTTATATCTTTCATTCCATTATCTCACCATAAAAAAACTTACCATCCAAAGACAGTATACCATTCGGTTACACCTATGTATCGAAATGGTTGAGCGCTACAGTTTTTCAATTACAAGATAACGCATATAAGAGAATATCAACTACTCTTAAAGGGGAGCTATGAATTCCATATCTATAAATAACAGGTCTATACTATTAAGAGTCATGCCTTCAACATACCGGTATGTGTACCATTATAAATTATGGATGTCACCCATTGATACATCAAAAGACATAAGTCAAGACAACGGGCTCGCTATTCATCTCAGGATTAAGATACAATACAAATGATTATTTAAAGTGAATTGATTTGCTAAGACAGAATTATTAATCCCAATCAATTCACTTTATCTCTTGATCCAACTTATCGTTACCAATGACACTGTGCCAATGTTTCTATTCATGGAGTCCACCTTTGATGGTTAAGACAAACTATCTCCCCATAGGGATATAGACAACATAACAATCTTTGCATGAATAAAGTGCCCAACTTTATTCCCTCGATTGCGGATCTTATGATTTAGACCGTCACCTTAAGAATTATGTCTTCTGCATAATCATTCCAACATATGCCCAATTCTTATGGTTTAGACCAATTGTCTTAGACTATTGTTTATTTAATATACATTTAACAAATATGAACATAAAAAGGACAAGATTTGGTATATAAATAATAAATAAATTCTTTATTGATAATAATGTCTCCAAAAACATATTGCATTTTTACTCCTTAGGGCATACACGTCTAACACTTTTGTGGTGAGTTGCTGCTTGGTTACAGGCTCTAATAGTCCGACCCAAGCACATGTTTTTCCCGAGGAGGCAATGCCTTGTGTTGCAACCAGCAGGCACCCTATAAAGCACCTAGGGAGGGTGAGTTGAGCACATGGAGTTATGGATTTGCCTTCTTGATGATTTTGTCGAGCGTAGTGGCTGAGCTGCCGTGAAGGCAGTCCTTAGGAATGGCATCGAGCACACCCTCAACAAACCTATTAATCTGCAAATGCATCTCCCATGATGATTTATTGAAGAGAAAACCAAAATCTAAAAATAAAACTAAAATTTGAAGCTAAAACAAAGAAAATATTTTTTTTCTTTTCTTTTTCCCTGTCTTTCTCCTTAGAATTAGCTCCAAATCCCCCTTTGGGAATATGGGCCTCCTCCTCCAAAAATGGAGGCTTTTTCTCCAAACATATAGGCTCTAGGATTTTAAGGTGTTAGGCCTCATTTCAAGATCAAATCTTGGCCCTTGGATCAAGAAGTTGGGGCCAAGGTCATCCAAAATTTGAATCAGCACAAAATAGCAAGCTAGAAGACCCTTAGGGATGTGCGGCCATAGGGCCAGAGCATGCCCCTACATGTCCCTTCTATCCTTATGCACAGCCATGGAAAAAGAAAGAATGCAGCCATGTGAGTATCTAGGTACTATAGTGCCTGCTTTTGGTGTTGCAGCGTTGGACTGTAGCCAGCTTTTTAGGTCTGTATTGCCTAGGTTCTATCCTCCCACATTAGTAGGCATTGTTTTAGCCTCTCTTCACTCCAAAATGATGCTTAAAATCTCTCTAACTCCCATTTTATCATTTCCTACAAAATATTACACAAAACATCAAAGTAACACAAACGCTTGAGGATTTTCACAATATTTAAGCTAAAAAAAGTACTTGATTTGTGAGTAAAATATTCACTAATCAAATAGCCCCAAATTTAAACATTTGCTCATCCTCAACCAAAACAAAACAATCACAATGAAAACTAAGCCAACAATGATAACCAAAGGAAACCATTTGTGAGTTTTGTATCCATTTGATAACTAGACAAACATAAATCCCAAAGCCACAAAATGTTTCAAAGCTCAAAAGGAATACAAACATTTCGAATATCTAGAATTTCAACAACAAACACCAATTTCACTTCATTCAAGACTATCTAAGTGTAAGTCTATGCTAAATCACTCACTTTACGAATCAATGGTTAAACTTATGTGATTAAACGGACGATAAGAAATCTCTAGATAATAAAATTTGGAACTACCATAAGCCCATTGTTTGTGTCACTCTCCGCTAATGTAGGTTAGAGTGCCATTGAAGATCAAGGGCTTTCAAGGCTTTTAATGAAAGGCTAGGGCTATAGGTGGATGAGAAAGGACCTCACATGAATGCATAGAAACTCACATACCGCCCGACTTGATTGTACGTCTACTTTCAAGCATTCCCACAAAACATGACTCACAAATGTCCACAAAAGCTCAAAACATGAAATTTACAAAAATTTATTCCCTAATAATTTTTTTTTTCCTTTTCAACTTCTATTTTTTATCTTTCCTTTTTTTTCTTTTTTTGTATATATATATTTTTTACTTTATTTCTTTTCTCTTTTTTTTTGAATTGAAATGAAATTCCACCAAATATTATTAGTTCTAGACATATGAACAATGGGGAGAAAAATATAAATGAAGCTAAGAGAACAATTAAGAAAACATCACATAAATACTTGAATAAACCTTGCAAATACAACCAAACCACAATTGCCATTCACATTACTTTCATGCTCACTCTCAACAATCAATCTTCAAATTTTAGCAAAGATGTAAACATGCCTATTAGTGATAGGCTAAGTGAAAGGAAATTCATAAAACAACTCGTTAATCTCATATAGGTAATGAACAAAATAAGTCAAAAAGGCACAAATGAGGAAACTAGTGGTGGAGTTTACATAGGTTGTCTTCAAAGGCTTAAGCAATCTAATAAAATGCCTTGATTATCTCCCAATAACATCAAACCTAGGATTTTGCCTTGAGTCTCCCTAAAATGGGTTCTAGAGTTCATGAGAAATAAAAACCCAAAGTTTATCAAAAAGTTCAATTTAGAGCTCAAAATTAAAAGTTCAAAATTTCAAGTGATCATGATTCATGGTGCTCTAGTATAGAGAGTCCAAAAAGTAGGTCAATGATGCAAGTGAAGCACGTAGAAATCTTAATGACTTATATTTCAAAAGACCTAAGAAAAAAATTTATAACTAAAATCACAATCCAAATCTAGTTATCCAATTTCTCAAAACTCACACTTGATTCAAACAATTAACAAAAACACAACTAAAATTACTAAACAACCTAAAGAACTAAACACAAACTATCAAACAAGAGTAATGAAAGGAAAATCATAACAAACAACGCAAAAATTTAAGGCCAAAACCCTACAAGTGATCAACAAGGTGTTCCTTCTCCCAAACTTAAACTAAATATTTTCATCAATGTTTGTAAAATTAAAAGAGTAAGGGTCGAGAACACATATCTTGGGGGTTTTGAATCTTGAATTTCAAGTTTCGTCCATCTTCTTGATTTGATTTCCACTAAAAGTCAAGCTCTTAAGCTCCTAATTATTTCGACACCAAACAAAACACATAAAGTTCAAACATTAACGCAGAACATTAAAAAAAACTAAAACATAAACACAAGCAAAAACTAAAACTAAATTAAAAAGTGAAAATGGATAGAAATCTTGGGGTGTCCTCCAAGAACACTTGATTTAAAATCGTCAGCTTGCCTTTTGGAGAATCGCTCGTCAGAGAGTAGCTTCCACCCATAGTAGGTGTCGTAGAACACTACTAATAGGTCTTGCAATGTGATGCCCCTAAGCTTGGCAAAATGCAAAAGTGTGTTGCATGTGGCACTAACAAGATTTGGATTTAGAGGATTTGCTTGGTGGGCTTAAAAAAGCGATGCCAATGTTGCAAAGGAGGTGTTGGCCACATTGGATCTTCATAAATGTGATCTTCAATTCCCAGTTTGGACACAATTGGATGAGCCTTATAGACTTATTCTTATAAATCTTCTTCAAGAACCAAGTCTTTGGCCTCTTCCTCACTTGAAGAATCTTTAAACTTTAGAGCATTGTCATCAAACATATTCAAATGCTCCCCCCTTGGGTAGATTCATCAAGGTGGCAATCTTGCTTGTATCCAATTGGAATAGCCATAGTAGGAATGAATATTACCAATTCTTCAATGTGCATTCCCATTGCTTCTACCCTTTTCAATGTCTCAAATGACTCCTCTACTATTGCAATATCAACTTCTCATCTAACCTTTCCATATCATGATCATTCCTCTTCAAATATAGATGAGTCTCCTCTATAAAATCTGTGAAGAGGGCTTAAAGTTTTGCAGATACACCCATCTCTTTAGGTTAGGTGTCAAACCATAACTCAAAATTGTTGGAATTGTTCCAACACTAATGATCATAACCTACCTTGTCTTCCAACAAACAAAAGGCATCATTCATAGATAGATGGTGGAAGGAGGTGGTACCATTTCTGCTTTCGACCCACTTTCTTATTGTGGCATATAACCCATTGAGAAAATTTTGAAGTTGACACTCTCTTGAGAATCGATGGTGAGGAAATTAAATTAGCAACCACCTTATATCTCTACTATGCACTATACATTGGTTCTAAATCATGTTGGGCAAAATTCAAGAGAACTAGTTGGTGATAAATTGCTAAGTACCTCACACAAAAACACTAGAACAAAAATAAAGACAAGAAAAATAAAATGAAAACAAATAAAATATATTCAAATTAATCCTAAAGCAAATTGGCATTGATATTAACAAAAATTAAAAAACAATCCTTGGCAATAGCTCCAAAAATGTTGAAAGACGCGTGCAAGCATATACAATCTCAAGTAATAAAGTGATCCAAAGCTAGGATGCCGATCCCACGAGGATTGTGTTAATTTAGCGTTAATTACCGAAACTGATTAGCTCCAAGATTATTCCGATAATCAAATAAACAAAGAATAAAATAAACTAATGAAAATAACTAGCAAATAAAATAAAACAAAGAAAACAATTAACTAAAAATACTAGAGCATCGACTTCACCATAATTAATCCACATTAATTTTATAATTAAGTAAATCTCATGATTAATAATCGAGAACCCTTAATTTAGCCAATTACCTCTTTCAGTGTCAATTTGGATATCATGCTCAAAAACCCAATTCCAATAGCTCTATCTAACACCAAGTAATTAAACATTTATTAAACTCTAGTTCTCCTAATGACTACGAAAGAATTATAAATCTCTCGATCTTATAGCGGCCTAAGTAGTGTTTCCCACAATCTGTATATGGCATTTCCTTCTCTCGAGCATCAAACTCCATATACTAAAATCATCTAATTCATTGGCCAACTGGACTAAAAGCATTAAGAGTGGAATAACACAAATAAACCATGAAAATGTAGTAAAAAAAATTGAAATTTTATAATGAGGAGCTCTAGAAAAAATCGTTCCATAACTATTATTAAACAAACCAACATCAAGATTTCAATATTTACAAATCACAAAAAAGAAAAGAAGAGAATGACATGGAAAAAACCTATTTTGGATCTGTTGCAAGCTCCAAGCTTTTCTTCTTTTTCTCCTTTTCAACTTCTTGATCTTCAAATGCATTAACCATGATGATTTATCGAAGGGAAAACCAAAATTTAAAAGCTAAAATTGAAATCCTAAGCTAAAACAAAAAAATATATAATTTTCTCTTCTTTTTCCCCATCATTCTCCATGAAATCAGCTCTAAATGCCCTTGGGAATGTGCACATCCTCCTCCAAAAATGGAGGCTTCCTCTCAAAAAATATGGGCTCTAGGGTTTTATGGTGTTAGGCCTCATTTCAAGTTCAAATCTTGGTCCTTGGGTCAAGACATTGGGGCCAAGATTGCCTAAAATTTGAATCAACATGAAAGAATGACTAGGAGGCCCCTAGGGATACGCAGCGAGGGGCTAGGGCATGCCCTCGCTCATCCCTTTTGTCCTCGTGTGTAGCCGTGAAGAAAAAAAGTGTGTGGTAGCACACATATCTAGGCACTACAACATTAGGTTGTAGCCAACTTTTCGGGGCTGTAGCACCTAGGTTTTGTCCTCCCATATTTGTAGGCACTATTTTGGCCTCACTTTGCTCCAAAATGATGCTTAAAATCCCTCTGACTCTTATTTTATTATTTCCTACAAAATAACACCAAAAACATCAAAGTAACACGAAATCTTGAGGATTTATATAATATTTAAGCTTAAGAAATAATTAACTTGTGAGTAAAATACTCACTAATTAGTCTTCAATGTTGAAGTTGAAAATCAAATTGGCAAGAAAATTAAAACCATTAAATTTGATCATGGTGATGAATACTATGATAGATATGATGGATCCGATGAACAATGTTTAGGAAGTTTTGCAAAATTCCTAGAGAAATGCGGTATCATCCCACAACACACAATGTCAGGCAAACCTATCATGAATGGTGTTGCTGATAGATGAAATAGAACCCTTAAGGATATGGTAAGAAGTATGATTAGGCATTCTTCTTTACCAAAATCCCTTTGGGGAGAAGCATTAAAGACTACATCATATATCCTTAATAGGGTTTAGAAGCAATGCGGTAGCTAAAAACCCCTTATGAACTATTTATAGGCAATAAGCCTAACACAAGGCATTTATAGCTTTGGGATCATCCAACTAAGGTAAGGCCTTATCAGCCAAATGAAAAGAAACTAGACTTAAGAACTATAAGCTGTTATTTTGTTGGGTAGTCTAAACGATCAAAGGGTTACAAGTTTTATGATACCATGACTAGGACCTTTTTTGAGACTTGAAATGCGAGATTCCTTGAGGAAGTTGAGTTTAAGGAGGAAGAGGGGCTTAGAGACATTGTTTTTGAAGAGGAATCCTTTTTTTCCTGCTATTGCTATTGATAATGATCAAGCTTCAATTCCTGATATTGTTCAAAATGCAAATCCGAGATACCATGACAATATTAAGGAGCTCCCTATCTAAAATGAAGAAGTTGCTCCTGAAGATCAAACTCAACAATCTCAAGAGGATATATCATTATGAAGATCAACTAGAGAAAGGAGAAGTGTGATTCCAAATGACTTTATCATCTTTCTCCAAGAACATGAGGTTGACATAAGCATGTAGGAAGATAATCCAATCAACTTCCATCAAGTCAAACATAGTTCTAACTCTCAAAAGTAGATTGATGTTATGAATGATGAGATGAAATCCATGAAGGACAATATTATTTGGGATCTCATCGAATTGCCTAAAAGTGCAAAACCCATTAGTTACAAATAGATATTTAAAACCAAGAGGGATTCAAAAGGCAATGTGGAGAGATATAAGGCTCGCCTAGTTGCTAAGGGTTTCACTTAGAACAAAGGCATTGGTTATAAAGAGACTTTTTTCCCAGTTTCAACAAAAGACTCTTTTAGGATCATAATAGCACTTGTGGCTCATTTTGATTTAGAGCTACATCATATGGGTGTAAAGACTGTGTTTCTCAATGGTGACCTTGATGAAATGATATATATGGTAAGCCATATAACTTTGTGTCTGGCAACCCAATAAAGGTGGTTTGCAAACTGAAGAAATCTATCTATGGACTTAAACAGGCTTTTCATCAATGGTATCACATCAAGTTATTGTCTTTTATGGGTTTAAGGCAAATAAAGTTTAATGATTATATATCCTATAAGTTTAGTTGGAATAAATATATATTCTTGGTGTTATATGTTGATGACATATTGCTTGCTAGCAGTGACATAGGCTTACTACAAAAAATCAAGAGATTTCTAACAAAGAACTTTTAGATAAAAGATCTTAGGAAGGCCTCTTTTATGTTAGGCATATAGATACATCTAGATCGCTCTTGAGGTATCTTTGCGTTATCAAAAACGAGCTATATTAAAAGAGTTCTCAACAAATTCAGAAATGTTGTGAACTAGAAGATACCCCAATTGTTAAGGGAGATAAATTCAACCTAAGTTAGTGCCTCGAGAATGAATTTGAAAAGAAAGAAATACAAAAGATTCCATATGCGCCGGTTGTAGGAAGTCTTATGTATGCTCAAGTATGTATATGTCTAGATATTGAGTTCATAGTGGGTATGTTAGGCAAATATTTGAGTAACCTTAGCACTGATCACTAGAAAGCAGCCAAAAGGGTAATGTGTTATTTGTAGAGAACAAAAAATCACATGCTCACTTATCGAAGATCGGAGCATTTAGAGGTCGTTGGATATTCTGATTCCAATTTTACAAGATGCCAAGACAGTAAAAGATCGACATCGGACTATATTTACTTGCTAGCTAGGGGAGCTATTTCCTAGAAGAATATTAAGCAGACACTTATAGTTTGTTCCACTATAGTAACTGAGTTCATAGCCTGTTATGAGGCATCTAACCATGAAATATGGCTACTAAATTTTGTCAACGGGCTATGAGTTATGAATGGTATTAAGGAACCATTGTGACAATAATTCATATGTGCTTTATTCCAATAACAACAGAAGCTTTACAAAGTCGAAGCACAAAGACATCAATTTTCATGTTGTTAGAGAGAGAGTTTAGAGTCGTCAGGTGTCCATAGAATATACTGGTACAATTTCCATGGTTACGGAGTTGCTATAATGCCCCCTTATGGACGTCGCAATAATTGCTACTTCTGCCATTAAAATCATTATCTAAACATAAATAATTCAAATAAAACACTTATACTCTAGCAAATATCCTAGAAACATATACATATAATTTTTTTCTTAAAAAAAACTACTTACAAAATATGCTTCCCCAGCTCAGTTAGCCAAATGAAACTCCTACAATTTTTAGTTAACCAGCATCATTCAGAAACAGATAGTTTACTAACACAATCATTTATTAAATTATAGAAACATACAAAACTTCAAACAATGTTTAAAACCCTTGGTAAAAACTTATATGTTGAAATAGTTTAATCATATCAAAATAAAAGAAACATAGCATAGTCATCAAGAAACCACAATTAAGGAAATATTAAACCGTCTCAAAACATAAAAAATCTATAGAAATATTGAGCAAGTCTTAAATCAACATCAATGCAAAAAGTAACATTAACAGTAAAATCATTGCTCAAGTTATTAATTCTTTTCATGGCATAATTCCATTTCCAATCTACCTATTTCATATGCCTTTTACTTTTGTCTGTAATATGATATAAAACTAAGTAAGCATAGGTGTAAGTACACTTTTCTATCTCACAACATAAAATATGAACTTTTATAGAAACATAACATAAGATCATAATCATAAACATAATAGTACACAAGGCACATGTTCATATATATAACATATCTTTCATTTAAACTTCTGTATTAAAACATTGTTCATTTTATCTTTAGGGGCCCAAGCATTGCACCATCAACCTCATGGGTGCACCATCATGAGAGGAATAGGGTAGCTAGTCCCAAACTAAACATGACAAGTTCAAACCTTGCAAAATGTCATAAACATAAATATAGGGTGTGCAATGCTTAATTAAGTGATATATATATATATATACACACATATATATAAGCTTTCTTTGAAAACTAATCATAAACATAAAAGCATCCTTGGGAAAATTTATCGTAAAAGGACTTGAAATAAGAACCTTAAATCACAAACCTTTGCTTATAAAAAATTGCATAAAATTTTCATAAACTTTATTATGTTGCAGGTGAGAACATACTTACTTGGCTTGCTTGCTTACTAGACCTTAAATTGGGTGACATAGCCGTGGTTCTCAATGTGTTTGTCTTTTGGAGTATTCATGTTAATCATTCATATAATATATGAAATTAATATTCATGTTCATAATATCATTTAATACTATATTACATCATCATATATCATTCTTAACAAAACAAGGCATCTTTGAGTCATAAACATGTACTAAGAGTCAAGGAACATAAAGAAGAAAACTTAATCTTTAATCACTTAAAGAAATTAATCTTAACTTATAAGCATGAATAAAGTCAAAAACTATTAGAAAAGTAGTACGCATTGGAAATTAAAATTTTTTTATACTAGAGTATTTTCCAAAACACAAGTTTGATATGCTATATGTATAAATTAACTAGTTCTTACTAACCTTGTTTGCCAAAAAGCTCTCGTAATCTATAAAGAGAAGAACGTTTTAGAAGAGCCTCAACCAAATGTTCTTCTTTGCTATTCTCTATACACGATCGGTGTGTGTGGGCAAACTCATTCAGCTCTTCCTCGGTGACTCTCTTTCTAATCAATTGAGAAATACACAAAACTCCTATTTGTGATTTGTGAACAATAGCTCTGTAGGAGAGTTTCAAAGACTCATAGTATAGAGTGCTCACTCGTGATCTCTCAACTAATCTTAAAAAACTGTGAAGTCTCACTCCCTATTTATAGAGTTTGGACCCAGGGGTTAGTCCTTATCAGATAAGGCCTCAAAAATTCGAATCTAGATCAATATTTGATAAAATCTCATTGAAAACCTGTGATCAAATTATCGTTCAGTTGATAGGCCAAACAAGTAGATCGGCCTGTCGAACTTACTCTATTGGTAGGTCAAACTTAAAGATTGGCTTGTCAAACTTACGATCAATAATCCCTATGAATCTTTTATCTTCCACCCAAGATTCATTGGATAAGGCCTCAATTTTAATTCAAATAACCCAATAGGGAAGTTATCTGATTAAAACAACAATGTCTAGATAATCTCAACGAAAATAAATATTCCAGATAATTCAACAAGTTTATCTTGAATTAATTTTCACAAAATTAGTTCAACTGATAAATAAACATGAATTATTTGATCCTATTAAATTTTAGCCAATCTAATAATTTAACATAAGTCACCAATTTATTAAAAAAGCATGCCGCATCATTACGGGATTTATTATGAGCTAACGAAGGGGGCCTAATGGACCTCTATAGTTTAAGCTCTTTATAATTATGAAACCCAATATCTCAGATATACATTTCATAATTATCAACTCTAACGCTATTTTACTAAAAGCTTAGAGCTGCATTCTAGAACTATATAAAATTATAAAGCCCGAATAGCTAAGTATCCATGACATATCATAATGTATCGTATCCCCATAGGATATCCATAATCGGCTTAAGGATAAATTCTGTCTTACTTTCTTGATTATTTTTCTCTTACATTGTATTATCTCACCATAAAAAAACTTACCATCCAAAGATAGTATACCATTCCGTTACACCTATGCATCCCAATAATTTAGCGCTCTAGTCTTCCAACTACAAGATAACGCATATAACAGGATATCATCGACTCCTAAAGAGGAGTTATGGATTCCATATCTATGAATAACAAGTATATGCTATCAATAGTCATGTGTCACCCTTTGGTACATCGAAAGACATAAGTCAAGACAACAGACTCACTATTCATCTTAGGATTAAGATACAACACATATGATTGTCTAAAGTAAATTGATTGGCCAAGACAGGATTATTAATCCAAATCAATTTCACTTTATGTCCTGATCCAATACATTGTCACCTATGATAATACACCAATGTTTCTATTTGCGGAGTCCACCTTTGATGGCCAAGACAAATCATCTCTCTTTAGGGATATAGACAACAAAACAATCTTTTCATGAATAAAACACCCAAGTTTATTCCCTCGATTATAGATCTTATGATTTATACTGTCACCTTTAGAATCATGTCTTCCACATAATCTATTCATCGTATGCCTGATTTTAAAAGCTTAAACCAACAGTCTTAGACTTTTATTTACTTATCATACATCCCACAAATATGAACGTAAAGAGGACAACTATTTGGTATACGAATAAACTCTTTATTGATAAAAATGTCTCAAAAAATATATTACATTTTTCTCTTTAAGGCATACATGTCTAACAATCTCCCACTTGCACTAAGTGAGTAAATATGACAAATCCCGCATCTTTATAGCTTCCACATGCCTTTCAAAAAATCTTGCAATTAGTGTCTTCATGAATGGATCTATTAAATTTTCCTCGGATGCAGTTTTGCATACAACAACATGCCCACCCTCTATGAAGTCCTTTATCATATGATACTTTCGATCAGTATGCTTACTCTTCTTGTGAAATCTTAGATCCTTAGCATTAGCTATCGCCACACTATTATCACAATACAGCGATACCACTTTTTCCATACCAGGAACTACCTCAAGATTCCTAAGGAACTTGCAAAGCTACACTACTTCTTTTGAAGCATCACTAGCTACCACATACTTGGCCTCCATTGTTGAATCCAAAGTGCAATCTTGCTTCACACTTCTCTAAACAATGGCACCACCGCCCCGAGTAAACACAAAATCCAATGTCGATCTTTTAGAATCCAAACAGGATTGGAAATTCGAGTCTTTATATCGTGGATATGTTAAATCCTCACCCAAATATACAAGCATATACCCTCGAGTCCTTCTCAAGTACTTGAAAACATGCTTGATCACAACCTAGTGCTCGGTCCTAGATCTGACTTAAATCAACTTACAATCCCGACCACATAATTAATATCTAGTTATGTGCAAAGCATGGCATACATGAGACTACCCACTGCCAAAGCATAAAGCACCTTTTTCATGTATTATCTTCATCAAACTTGGATGAGTTTTTCTTAGAAAGAGTAATTCTAGACCAAGATTGTTGCCTTCATTTCTTGGAATCTTACATTGCATACCTTTTGAGAATTTTATCTATGTAGCCTGCTTGGGATAAAGTTATCTTTCTGTTCTTCCTATCACAAAAAATTTGGATACCAAAAACATAATTAGCTTCACCCAAGTATTTCATGTCAAACTACTTGGTCAACCATAATTGGACTGATGACAATGCCCCAACATCATTGCCAATTAACAGATTATCATCTACATAGATCAGTAGAAAAACCACCTTCCAATCCTTAATATGTTTGTGAACACATGGTTCATCCACATTTTGTGCGAACCTATAAGTCATGATTACTTGATCAAATCTTATGTTCTAAGAACATGAAGCCCACTTAAGTGGAAGGATCCTTGTCATGTTCATCCTCCATAGCCAAGAAGGCCTCACCATTGAACATATACCTTTCTGGTTGACACCTAATCCTCCCATTGCGCCAAAGCCCCTTAGGTTGTTGTTCGATTGGTTTTTCTACATTGATTCGAATAGTTTTATTTGAAACCCTCGGAGTGACTGAATCACTCACTAACTCCTCAAGGACCACTTTGCTTCAAGGCTTAAAGTCGTCCATGTAATATTCCCTAAGGAATGCTACATTTGTTGAAATTACGACTTTATTTTCCTTTGGGTTATAAAAATGACCCCCTTTTGTCCCTTTTGGATATCCTACAAACACATAAACTTTCGAAAGTTTTTCCAACTTATTCGCTTCCTTAAACAAGACATGGCTAGACATCCCTATATGCGGACATGGTTTAAGGATGTCTTTTCCCCGTCCACAACTCGTGAGGAGTTTTAGGAACTAATTTTGAAGGCACATTATTCAAAAGATAGCATACAGTTTGTAGTGCATATCCCCAAAAGAAAAAAGGCAATGATGAATAACTGAGCATGGACCTAACCATGTCCAACAAAGTCCTATTTCTTCTCTCAGCTACATTGTTCTGCTGTGAGATGCCCAGTGTAGTCAAATGGGATAGAATCTCATTCTCTAATAAGTGTCCCAAGAACTCATCAGAAAGGTATTCTTCACCTCGATCGGATTAAAGTGCCTTTATAGGTCTTACCCAATTGCTTTTCCACTTCAGCCCAAAACTCCCTTAACTTGTCCTAAGTTTTTCTTTTGTGGCTCATTAGATACACATACCCATACCTTGAGTAATCATTAATAAAAGTGACGAAGTACTTATACCCTCCTTATGCCTGGATGTTCATAGGTCAGCAAACATCGCTATGTACAAGTTCTAGAACCCCTTCAGCCCTATTGCCTTTAGACCCAAATGGTCTTTTGTCATTTTACCCTCCAACCAAGATTCACATTATGGTATAGATTCCACCTTTAAGTGACTTAAAATCCATCACTTACCAACCTTTGAATCCTATTTAGGTTAATATGGCGTAGTCGTAAATGTCAAACATAAGTTTTTTTAGAGTGAGAAGTTTTAAGTCTTTTGGAGTTATTATCATTAACCTCAGTGTTTAGCAGTAAGTCTATCTTAGGTTTGATAAAATATAGATTATTTTGCATCTATCCATTACAAATAAAAGATTTGTTTTTACGAATCACCACTTTATTATTAAAAGAAACTACATAAGAGTCTTTAAATAAACAAGCTATAGAAATTGAATTCCTTTTTAATTTAGTGACATAAAAACAATCTCACAAAACTAAATTCCTATAATTATCAAAGTAAAAATGGACATCTCCTACTGCTTCAGCCAACACTAAGGATCATCACCCATCCAAAGCGTGAAGTTTTCATGCAACAAACTTCTCATTTCTTTGAACCACCCTTGCAAAGAAACATAAACATGATTAGTTGCTCTAGATTCTATGAACCAAGTGTTACTGGATTCCTCAACTAAACAAGTTTTAATAACCAAAAGATCACACCTATCTCCTCGGGAAAGGAAGTCGCTGCAATTCTTCTTGAGGTGCTGGACCTTCCCACAGAAAAAGCACTAGAGTTTCTTCAGGTTCTTCTTTTTCTTTTTATTATTCTTGTCGTTTGCAGGAATAAAAGACTTCCAATTCTTAGCCTGTTGCTTCTTTCCATTCCTAGGGTTGGGATTGAGCCCAGTCTTTGTTTGAAATTTAGAAGTTTCTGAAGTGCCGCTTATCATTTTGTTAGGGCCTAGCCTCCAAACCTATTTTCAAGATTATCCAAGATCTATTTTGTAGTCTCATAATCTGCATGTTGAGTCTGCAATACATTATTCATGCCGGCTATAACAGAACAGCGGACTTGATCGTTAATATCTTTTTAGCAATCATACACTTGGATTTGCTCATTAGTGGAATTTCATGTAGGCTTAAGAGGACATGGTGTTGTCAACACAAATTTCAGTTTCTCAAAGGACAAGACAATATTTAGTTTCCATTTCCAATCCTTAAGTGTCTGTTTGGTAAATAGATTCGAATTAGTGATTTGATTTAAGTTAATATGATTTGAATTAGGATTTGAGTTAATAATTTGAATTGTTGTACGAATTAGTGTTTGGATATGCATTTAAGTTGTAATCTGAGTATGGAATAAAATTAAAATTTGTGTTTAGAAAGGTAGTGAAAATAGTTTTTGATTTATTAACAAATCTAATTAAATCTTAATGTTAATAATCTCAAAAAATATGCAATATGGATGTTAATTTATTCCTCTCTTTACTAGAAACATAATGAAAAAAGAATCATCTCAATTGGATATCAAATGAAGAAGTTATGATTTTTTTTCCCTCAAATATAGGAGAGAGAATTTTAGTTTTTATTGTAGCAAAGATATCCGAGTATCAAAAGTTTAGTAGGGAGTTAGAACTCTGAAAACTTGGATTCTTGATTCTCAAAGGATTCTGATTTTGAGAAAAACAAACACGTATTCAAAGAATTTTTAATACTTGAATCCACATTTAAGTTAATTGAGTACAAAGAGTACTCAAACCAAATGGGCCCTAAACTTCTCATCGATTAATTGGTTTTTGTCAAATATCGATGATAAAGCATTTTTAGACATTTTTAATCTACAATAAAGAATCATATACCAAACATAAGTAAACATACCATAATAATTTAGTAAGATAACATAATCATGTAAATCATACAATGTGTTTATGTGTCAAAACCTTGAAAATATCACAATCTTACAACTATAATTCCAAACTCAAAATTCAACAAGCTGCCTAAGGGAGACTTGCCAAATTCAATTAGGAACATGGATCCCCTCTTAATTAATATATGCCATTGAAAACCTGTATGATCTAGCATATATTAACAATCGTTTCCTTGGCCATTAATTTTATTAACAGTGCTCCTAGGGGAGGTTAATAATAAAATCAACATGAGTTTATGACCATTGTTTCAATATTTTATCTATGATTTATAATTACCACCTTGGGGTATACAACGATAAATCATGCTAAAATACCTTATCCTTTCAAAGATCCAACCTGGTACATGATAAAGTCCCTTCCTAGGGGTTAGAACCACCATGTGCTATATATAGACCAATGATGGAGGCCGTACATACATAGCAAATCATATTATAATCAAGGTTTTAAAATCAAGGTTTTATTTTAAAAAACATGCATAAACAATTTTTAATGAGTAGCACTTCCTATTCTATATGAGATGTTATCAACATACATAGCAAATCATATTATAATATAGACAAGCAAAGCAATCATACAAAGCTACAAGCAAAATAATAATAAATACCTGTAATATTATGGTCTCATCTTAGAGAAAAAAATTAAAGATTACAAGAAATCAATCGAAACATACTATCAATTCTCCATCTTGAATCTTCAAATTGTTTCCTTCTTTATATGTTATCCATCATCAAGTCTTCAATCTTGCCTAAATCAAATACACCATATTTTTGGTCATATGCAAATTTAATGTTTCTTAGAATTGTCTCAAAAATAAAATCAAAACTACACTAAAAAATGGACCTTTTTGAAAAATTTACAACTCTCTACCAGCATGTCTATCTGTGTAATTGGCCTATAGATCATGACCATTCACCTTATCGAACCTCACAGTTTGGCCTACCGGTAATGATAGATCTGCCTGCCAAACTTAAAAGTTCAGCCTATCACCAAAACTATCAGAATTCTGTCCCACAGACGGCCTATTGAACCTGAGGTCTGGCCCACTGGTCTACGACCATCGACCTACTGAACCTAAGGGTTTAGCATGCCGACCGAGTTGAATTCACATTTTCTAGAAAATACACTTTTATATCATTTTTCAATCTTATTTTTAATAATTCAAAATCATAAAATTAGAGACTCAAGAAATACCAGCGGAACACTATTATCCATCTTCCAAATCCGTCTTCTAACTTCGTCTTGTCTCCGAATGATTATTTAATTACAAAATTCTTACAAATTTAAAATTAAATAATAATTCCTAGATGGTGATGATAGACCAACATTTAATTACATAAAAAACCCATATATACATTCTCACCTATAAGGAACCATAACCAACACAAATTAATTAATTAATAAATAATTAAATAAACATTCACCATATAATTCATGACAACATATAAATATATATAGAAACCCTAGAGTGCCAACTCTCTAAAAATTAAATTTAAGTGTAGGAGAGATCAAAATCACATAATTTATACATATAGCATGATCACAAACTTGTAAATTTACATAAAAACCATGGCTCTAATACCAAGTGTTAGAAAAATAGGACGTAGTAGAAATTAAAAATTTTTGATACTAGAGTATTTTGCAAAGCACAAGTTTGACATGCTATATATATAAATTAACTAGATTTTACTAACCTTATTTGCCAAAAAGCTCCCACAATCCGTGAAGAGAAGAACATTCAAAAGGAACCTCAACCAATTGGTCTTCTTTGCTATCTCTATCCACGAAGGGTGTGTGTGGGCATACTTGTTTAGCTCTTCCTCAGTGACTCTCCTTCCAACCAATTGAGAAATACCTAGAACTACTGTTCATGATTTGTAAACAATAGCTCTTCAGGGGAGTTTTAAAGACTTACAGTATAGAGTGCTCACTCTTGATCTCTTAACTAATATTAAAAAACTATGAAGCCTTACTCCTTATTTATAGAGGTTGGACCCAGGGGTTAGTCCTTATCAGATAAGGCCTCAAATATTTGAATCTAGATCAATATCTGATAAAATTGTGTTAAAAACATGTGATCAGATTATCATTTGGTCGGTAGGCCAAATAGGCAAATTGACCTACCAAACTTACTCTATCGGTAGGCCAAACTTGAAGATCGGCTTGCCAAACTTATGATAAATAATCCCTATAAATCTTTTATTTTCCACTCGAGATTGTTTGGATAAGGCCCAGTTTTAATTTAAATAACACAATAGGAAAGTTATCTAATTAAAACAACCATATCTAGAAAATCTTTAGGAAAATAAATATTCTGGATAATTCGACAAGTCTATCTTGAATTAATTTTTACAAAATTAATTCGATCGATAAACAGACATCAATTATCTAATCCTATTGAATTTTAACAAATCAAATAATTTAACATAAGTCACCAATTTATCAGAAAAGCACGCCGTATCGTTATAGGATTTATTATGAGCTAGCAAAGAAAATTTGATGGACCTATAAAGTTCAAGCTCCCAATAATTATGAAACCCAATATCCCAGATATACATTTCATAGTTATCAACTCTAACGCTATTATATTGTATCCCAAATAGCTAAGTATCTATGACATATCATAATATATTGTATCCTCATAGGATATCCATAATCGGCTTAAAGATAAATTATGACTTACCTTCTCGATTATCTTTCTCTTACATTCCATTATCTCACCATCGAAAAACTTACTATCCAAAGACAATATGCCATTCAGTTACACCTATGTATCTAAATGGTTAAGTGCTCCAGTCTTTTAATTATATGATAACTTATATAAGAGGATATCATCGACTCCTAAAGAGGAGCTATGGATCCCGTATCTATGAATAACAACTCTATGCTATCAAGAGTCATGTCTCCAACATACCAACATGCGTGCTAACATAAATTATCGATGTCAACCTTTGGTACATTAAAAGACATAAGTTAAGACAACGGGCTCACTATTCATCTTAAGATTAAGATACAACATATATGATTGTCTAAAGTGAATTGATTTGCCGAGATGGAATTATTAATCCAAATTGATTACACTTTATGCCTTGATCCAATACATCATCACTTATGACAATACACCAATGTTTCTATTCGTAGAGTCCACTTTTGATGGCCAAGACAAACCATCTTCTGTTAGGGATATAGCCAACATAATAATCTTTGCATGAATAAAGTGCCCAACTTTATTCCCTCAATTGCGGATCTTATGATTTAGACCATCACCTTTAGAATCATGTCTCCCGTATAATATGTCCATCATATGCCTGATTCTAGAAGCTTAGACCGATAGTCTCAGACTTTTGTTTGCTTATTATACATCCAACAAATACGAAAATAAAGAGGACAACTATTGAATATTTGAATAAACTCTTTATTGATAAAAATGTCTCCAAAAACATATTACATTTTTACTCCTTAGGGCATACATGACTAACAAGAACGTATTCAATAGCATAATTAACATTTAAAACATCACTCAAATTTTCTTCTTTTGAAAATATTGATCAAAATACCTTTTTAATTTCTTTAAACATTCAAGTAAATCTATCAGTCACAAAAACTAACTAACCTTCAAGGATACTTCACCTTATATCTTTTGATTCACATTCAATTAGAGCATAAAAATTTACAGATTAAAGACACATATATATAACTCTTAGATTTTTCTTTATCCATAAAAATTTCGTTTGATAATTTAAATAAATCACGTTGTCAATACTAAAATCTACCAACAAAGCCTAGGTAGTGAGCAGTTCTAATTAAAAAATATGGATTAAACCAATTGTGTTATAAAATAACTTATAAAAATTACTATGCATAATAGACACATAAAATCATAGCATACCCAAAAATCGACTCCAAATAAATTCTGAATAATTCAAAAAGCACGTGTGAATTCAAAATTAACATTAACATCAAACATACTAAACATCGAACACTTTTCATTCAAACATTTTTATAAAATCAAATATGCATGATATGCTTCTAGAGTATTTGAATTTGATGAGGTCGTGCAAGCCCCTGTAGCATGTATAGGTCTATAAAGCATGCCGGTCCACCTAATATTAATGATTTCCCATAATAAATATGATTTATTATCTCTCAAATTATGCAGAGTATATAAGCAGACATTCATAGCCATTAAGTACTTGGCGATCAATGAATTTTTCTTAAGATGTAATAAAGATATGAATCTAAAAATTTATAGACACTTAGTTAACATATCAACAATACCATAATTTTTTACGGAATCAAAAGATGCTTTTTGTCCCATAAAACAGACTCTACAAGACACAAATTCAAATCTACCAGCAAATAAAATTTTGTGAGCAGTGTTTGATTAAAAGCTCATAAAATTTAAAATGAACTGAATGAAAATTTATAAAAATATTTAGATGTTCCTAACATATATATACACATCATATCCAAAAACTGTAGCAAAATAAAATCATTCAAATTAAAACATTATCGGGAATTTCGCTGGATAACCAAAATCTCTAGAACATTCTCAACATAGTCCAAATTCCAAACCCCAATCATACCAAACACATATAGTTATAAATATATTTTTTAACAAAACTAAAACATCATACACATAAATAAATTAAAACCTTATATCCTTGAATTTTTTGAGAGAGAAAATCTTAAAAAAAAAAAATTCCAACTAATGGTGCGTGAGGTTTAGGGAAGAAAAGAGAGCATAAAAGCATAGAGGAATAGAAGAAAAGATGGAGTTAAGAAAAAGTGATAAGAATAATCTATGTGCATGATGCCGTATATTTATAGGCTTAAGAAACCCTAGTCCTAGCTAAAGTGAGATTCTTCTTTTTTTTTTCTTTGTCTTTTCCTTTTCCTTCATAGCAAAAAAAAAAAGTTGTCTTTCTTTCGTTTCCTTCATGGCATTGCTGTACATATGTATATGTAATTTATGCATAACTTTTTTAAAAAACTTTCTTGCTTGATTACGTGGTTTTATTTTAATATATAATATAATATAATACATAATTATTTATATACAACAATAATTCTTGCTCCTATGACCCTAAAAAAATATTAATTTACACATTATTATTATTCTTTTGGACACTTTATATTATCGAGTTTCTTAACACCATAATAAAAATGTTACACATGTAATTATCATGACATTATAAATATTATAAAAATAAGAAAATATGCAATAAAATTTATGTCGTTGTCTAGAATATAACTCTAGGGAATATATAACTTTAGAGCATTATAAAGATTACAAATTTAAAGCAAGTTAAAACTCTTTAAAAACAATAAATACTTTATGCTTATCATCATTTTTGACATAAACAACCCAAGCACATTGATACTACATGGCCATCAACTGCAACATTGCTAAATATGAAGTTAATCTACTTAACATAAATAATAATAACTTATAAAATATCATATTCTAACATTTAATTAACACAAATATCCATAGGAGAAGCTGACAGGTGTTACATCCGCTAACTAACAATTTACTACCTGATGTGTTTTATGAGCACACTACTCATGTGAGTGTTGTTTTATTTGACGATGTGCATGTCTAGCAAGAGTTTGTATTTTGGTGTTCTTTTTTTCTAGACATATTCAATATTTATTTTTGCAGAATAAAGTGAATGTTTTATTTACAAACTCTGAATTATATTTTTGTTCTCACTAAAGAATAAAGTAGGACTAGTTTGAAATAGGGATGTTTAAGATCATATTACATGTAATTTCTATGCTACATATCCATACTTGATCTTTGTCATTGAATATGTTGGTATGGCAACCATTGATGGGTCTAGCTACGAGTATACGTAACGAAAGTTGCTTTGAACCTATACTAATAAAGTTGATGGACTAGATTGTAATTAAGGAGATATTTCAAGAAAAGATAGTTGATGAGACTATGAAAAATACACATTTCTTAAGACTAAACATCATCATTTTGTGTTAACATTTCTCATTATCATCATAGCATTTGTGTGATAATTAGTATTTTAGTGTGTTTGTGTGAAAATATGTTTAAAATTTCATTTTATTGTATTTTTATGTTTAATAATGTCTTTAATAATTTTTGAATCATTTATGTGTGCTTGATAATGAATTAGTTTGGAAATAATCAAAACTGTAAAAATAATGTCATGTGATTTTATTTTGAATCTTAAAATGTCGATAAATAAGTTTTGAATTTGTAAATATATTTTATTTTATTTTTGGTAATCTTTAAAGATATTCCGAAGTCTTAAATATTATATTTGTTAAGGTTTGTTAATTTTAAAAGTTTTTATCTATTTTTAGCAAATTTTTGTATTTTATTGTAAAAATAAATATTTTTAGTTATTGTAAAAGTCAAGTTTGTAAAATAATTAATTTTAGTTTTCTTATTTTGTTTTAGATTTAAAAACTAGAAGAAAAATGGAGCAAAATAGTGTGAAAATGGGCAAAAACGACCTTAAATGGATGAAAAATCAAAAAAAGAATCATTAGATTAAGCCGCCCAAGTGATCTGGACCATCGATGTGTCCAAGGCCCCCTAGAGAATTGCATGCAGCAAGTGCACATGAGTGCTTCTTTTTTGCCCTTTGATCAGCATACTGTGACTCATCAAATCGTCATCTTCAACTCACTTGGCCCTAGCTCTCTTTAGTTGCCAAATTCGTCAACAGTCTGCATGATCTATGATCTCTGTTCATCCGTCCCTTACAGGTGCCACACTAGATCAAAGAGTAAAATCTAGATATTCCCAAGGTAGAATCGTGTGAGGAAAAATAAAAAAATAAAAAAGTAAAAAACAAATAAAATCTAATTTTGATTCCAAATAAAAGTGGGATAGGTGCAAAAATTATTCAAAAAAATCTAAAATCTCTCAATTTGCCATCCTACTCTTTTTCAACTTAAAAATATCTAAATAAAATAAAAATAATTAAAAAAATAAATAATGTAAAAAAACTTCTAAATAGTAACTCATCTTTACCTATAAATACCCCTCACCATGGCTTGTAATACTCACTCCTCCTCCTTATGAGAAATTTCTTCCTTCTCATAAAAATGGAGTTCTAACACTACAATAAATTCGAGATTACATAACCCACATTTAACGACCTTTTCTCAAAAACTATCGTGTTAAGAGAAAAAAGCACGGGGAGTTAGGCCTGCGAAGACAAAAACCATTGTAGTATGTGCGGTCTCTACCACGATGATTGTCTAAAAGACCGTTGTGGTATGTCTAGCTTACCACGATGGTTTTTAGAAAACCTTTAGATGTTCCATGACAGTCTTTTAGAAACCATCATGGTAGAGACCACATATACCATGACAGTTTTTGAAAGAAATTGCCATGGTAGCTCTCTTAAAATCTCTTTTCCTACCTTGATAATCAGATATAAATAAAAAACTCACCTCTTAAATACGAACATAGACCCTTCTAAAACTGTAGCTGCTGTTCTTCTCTGCCTCCACACTCTTTAATCTCCTTTCTAATTGTAAGTTTTTATTAGAAATTGATAAAATACTGTTGTCAATTTTGTTGTTTAATCCAAAATTGATGAATTATTGTTGATTTTGTTGTTTAATCCATATTTATTGTATTGTGGATTATGGGTATGATTTATTTGTTTTGTGATGGGTATGTGTAATTTTTTTTAATGATTGGTGAATGTTTTTGTTTTTTGATTTAAAAATGGTGGGTATGTATAATTTGTGAAATTAATTTTAATTGAATTGCTATTTATTATTTTGATTTAGGACTTGCAAAATGGATAGGGAATGGATATAGGACTTTCGATTGTCTAGAGAATATATGAATGGTGTGGAAGAGTTCTTGGATTTTGCCAAAAGTCATGCCAATGGTGATAAAATTCGGTGTCCTTGTGTTCAACGTGGAAACCATAGATTGCATCCAATTCTAGTTGTTAGAGGACATTTATTTTTAAATGAAATTATAAGTTGTTATCAAACATGGCATTTCATGGCAAGTATACTTTCAATCCAACTTTAGTAAGTAAAGAAAAGGAAACTAATGTGGAGGATAATATGGATGATTACGACAATATGGTTGACATGGTCAATGACTTAGAAGAACGCTTCTTACATCGTCTGGACTTATTTTAGACAATAATGAATGATGCTGAGACACCCGTGTATGAGGGGTGTAGCAATTTCACCAAAGTGTATGCTTTTGTTGGATTATAGAATTTAAAAGTGTCAAGTGGGTAGTCAAATTCTAGTTTCACAAAGCTTTTAAAATTTTTAGGAAGGCTTCTACCAGAGGATAATAAATTACCAACTAGTGTGAATGAGGCTAAGAAGACTTTAAGCACTTTAGGAATAGAGTATGAGAAAATTCATGCTTGTGAAAATGATTGTGTTGTTTAAAGGAATGAGTATGAGGATGAGAATTATTGTCCGGTTTGTCAACAAGAAAGGTGGAAGAAAGGAAAAGAGCCAAAAGACGGTAAGAATTGAGTGCCAAAGAAAGTGTTGTGGTACATTCCACTAGTTCCACATTTGAGGTGTTTATTGAGAAACCCAGAACATGCCAAGAATTTGACATGGCATCATGACAAATGGGTCGACGATGGTATGCTTAGACACCCTATGGATTCACCACAATGGAAGACTTTTGAAGCCGATCATCCCGACTTTACTACGGATCTAAGAAATATGCATTTTGCTTTGTCGACAAATGGAATGAATTCACATAGTAACATAAGTAGTAGGCGTAGCACTTGGCCAACTAAAATCTCCCTCCAAAGATGTGCATGAAATGGAAGTTTTTAATATTGTCTTTATTGATTTCGAGTCCTCACCAACTTGGCAATGACATTGATGTATATTTGGCATTGTTAAATAATGGCTTTAAAAACTTATGGGAAAATGGAGTAGAAGTTAGAGATGGTTACTAAGAAAAGACGTTTCCATGCAATGTTGATATAGATAATTAATGACTTCCCCATTTATGGCAATTTATCCAGTTATTGGGTGAAGAGTTCTGTTAGTTGTCCTATTTGTACAAAGGAAACGTCTCACAAATAGTCGAAGAATGGTAAGAAAACCATTTTTCTTGCTCGTAAAAGATGGTTGCCAAGAGATTATCATTACCACAAACAAAAGAAAGCTTTTGATGGCAATAACAAAGAAAGAGACCCTCCTCGTCCTTTGATAGGTGAACAAATATTTGAAATGGTAAAAGATATAAAAGTGGTATTTAGGAAAAGAAAGTGAGGCAAGGATAAGCTGCCGATTAATGGACCATGGAAAAAAAGATCAATCTTTTTCGATCTTCCATACTTGACAACATTTTTTGCTCATCATTGCTTGGGCTTTATGCATATTGACAAAAATGTTTGTGAATCCATAGTCGGCATGTTGCTTGACATTCTAGGCAAGACTAAGGATGGTGAAAAAGCATGGTTAGATCTCATGGAAATGGCAATTAGAACTAATTTGTTTCCCAAGAAAAGAGGGAACCACACTTAGTTACCTCCAACGAAGCAAACATTATCAAGAGCAGAAAAGAGAGAGCTTTGTGAATGGCTTACTTCATTGAAAGTTCCAGATGGCTATTCTTTGAACTTTAAAAAGTTGGTGTCGGTGAAGGATTTGAAACTTATTGGCATGAAAACACATGATTATCATGTGTTGATGTAACAATTACTACCACTTGCGTTGCAGGGAATTCTAACAAAGGATGTGAGATTTGCAATTAACAAGTTGTGCTCGTTCTTTAATTCAATATGCTCTAAGGTAATTGATCCACTTATACTAGATTCACTGCAATCGGAGTTGTTGTAAATCTTATACATGCTAGAAAAGTATTTTCCACTGGCATTTTTTGACGTCATGATTCATCTAACGATGTATTTAGTACGTAAAGTTAAGTTATGCAGACCAATGTATTTGAGATTGATGTACCCATTTGAAAGATGTATACAGGTTTTAAAAGGCTATGTGAAGAACTAAAATAGGCCAAAGGGATGTATCGTAGAAAGATACATAGTTGAGGAATCGATTAAATTTTGCTCCGAGTACTTCTCCAATGCAGAAGCAATTAGGGTGCCAAATACTATAAACATTGAGGCTAGGAGACTAGTCAATAAATTGAGAAAAGTGGAAGCAAGCTTGTCTTTATGTCTTGCACAATGCTAATGAAGTGAAGCCTTTCATTGAGGTGCACATGAATGACTTAAAAAAGGCAAACCCAAAAAGAGCAAGAAATGAGAAGTGGTTACAAGATGAACACAATTGGACCTTTCGGTTATGGACTAGAGCACGCATCTATGACAAGTGCTCCACGTCATAAGATGGAGGCATGTCACAAGACTTAAACAACCTAGCTAAAGGACCATCGCCGGCAGTTACAAGGTATACATCATATTTCATAAATGGTTACACTTTCTACACTCATGAAAGAGATAAGAAGCATCTTATCCAAAATAGTGGTGTGACTCTCCATGCCGAGGCTATGCATATTGCCTCCGCCAAGGACAAGAATTTGGCATATGAGACCATAAACTACTTCGGTTTCATTGAAGGTATTTGGGAACTTGATTATGAGATATTGTGCATAGCATTATTTAAGTGCAATTGGGCCAATAATAACTATGTTAAGACTAATAGTGACGGCATCATGGTGGTTGACTTTAGAAGATTAAGATATAAGAATGATCCCTTCATTATGGCATCATAAGCAATCTAAGTTTTTTTATACTACGGATCCCTAAGACATAATATTGTCTCTAGTCGTCTCGATGAAGCCAAGAGTAGTTATTGACAGTGAAGAAGTTTCCGAGGATTGCACGGGCATTCCTTCATTCACAAAGGGATTGCCATCGGTTGAAGAGATAGATGATTTTGAAGATGATGTTTTACACTTGCTTCATGAAGATGTGGAATGGATATGTATTGAGGAACTAATGAAAAAAAGAGAAAAAATGTTAATTTTTTTAAACATATTTCTATGTTTCATTTTTCACTTTTTTTAAAGGTTTTGGATATCTATTTATAGTTATATCGGTAATGAAAATAGAAAAAAGTAAGCATTCTAGGCCATTGGATGCTTAACACACAGGCTGGCCACCTTGGGCAAAAGAGAAAAACTTATGGAATTGGTAAATTTGACCAATTTTTTACGACAATTTTCCTAAGAAACCATCATAAAAAATCACATTACACGATAGTTTTTCAAAAACCATCGTGTAAGCCTAGCCTTACACGATGGTTTTTTAAAAAACCGTCGTGTTAGCTTTAACATTACACGACGATTTTTTGAAAAACCATCGTGTAATGTGCATTTATACCTTTATATTTTTTGAAAATCGCATGCCCCATCTCCATTTTGAAACCCGATCAAACTCTCTCTCTAAAAGCTCTCTCTCCTTATCAAGCTCTCTCTCAAGCTCACTCTCTTGCCATCGTCACATCCTGCCATCGTCACCTACCGTCGATAAGTCCTCCTTCTCTCTTTCCTCTTTTCCTCACCATTTCCTCCTCCCCTTTGCCATTTCCCCTCCCCCCGTCCCTTCCCCCTTCCCCCACCCCCACTTGGTCCCCCACCCTACCATTCCTCCTTCCTCTGCCCCCACCCACCCCCACAGGGCCCCCCTCTGCCATTTCCCCCTCCCCCACCAACCCCCCAGCCATTTCCCCCTCTCGGCCACCCCTTCCCCCTTCCCTCCGCTCCCCTCGTAATATCCCCCTTCCACCTGGCCCCCATTAACCATTTCCCTCCCCTGGTAATTCCCCTTCCCCTTACCCCCACCCGTCCCCCCTCTGCCATTTCCCCCTCCCCTGCACCCCCCCTTAGCCATTCCCCCTACACCCCCCCACCCTTTCCCCCTTCCCTTCACCATTGCCCGCCCCGCCACGCCCCCCCCCCGCCGGCTGCCCCCCTGGCCCTTATAATATGTGATTTTTTATAATATATTAATTTGTATTATGTGAATTTATAATTTGTGAATTTATAATATGTGAATTTATAATTTGTGAATTTATAATATGTGGTTTTATAATCTGTGAATTTATATTATGTGGTTTTAGAGTATGTGGTTTTATAATATGTGATTTTATAATAAGTGAATTTATAATATGTTGATTTATAATATGTGATTTTATAATTCGTGAATTTATGATATGTGAATTTATAATATGCGATTTTATAATATGTGGCTTTAGAATATGTGGTTTTATAATATGTGAATTTATAATGTTAATTTATAATATGTGATTTTATAATTTGTGAATTTATAATATGTGAATTTATAATATGTGGTTTTATAATATGTGAATTTCTAATATGTGAATTTATAATATGTGGTTTTATAATATGCAGTTTTCTAATATGTGGTTTTATAATATGGGAATTTATAACATGTGGTTTTATAATATTTGAATTTATAATATGTTAATTCATAATTTGTGAATTTATAATATGTGTATTTATAATACTTTTTTGAATAAAATTGTAATTTGATATTAGTATGTGTGTGCTAGTTTTTGCTTACTTTAAATAAGTAAAATATCTCGCGAGATTGATAGTGACCACTATAAGGAGGAGTACGAAGAGTGCATTCTATCTTCATCTTAATATAACAAGGGAAAATAACACAGTAAGCCACAAAAGTGAACCAAATTTAATCCGAAAGTAGACTTTAAGCGAAGAGCTACATTGATGAAAAAAGTTCATTGCATAAAAAAGAAAGGTTTAAGAATAAAAGTGACATTTGATTCGAAAGGCCAACTGAAAGGCACACCCGGCCATGAATTACGCAGTTCGATTAGAGTCCTTAGTCGAGAATACATTCCTATATGAATAAAAGATTGGAGGTCTAAGGATTTGAAACAAGTAAAAGATGTGATTCGGAGAGAGATTTACGAAGCTTTTATAGTCGAGGATTGGTATAGGAAAAAAGACTTTGAAGGTTTGCGGTGAATTAACAAAGGGGTTTAGATCCAACCTATACATTACCTTTATATAGCCATACCTTTCCATTGTGGAGGAGGATGAAAATGCATATAAATGGCCTTGTATAGTAGTACACTACTACCCCTCCATAAACGATGACGATTGGAAGCTTGTATGAGGTATCGATGTTCCACCAAATTCCAACTACTATCATCAAACACAAGAAAAATAAGAGCGAAAAATGAATACTGCTCTATGGTTGGCTGAGTTAGATACAAAGAGCTCGACCAATCATTGGTATGTTAATATCTTACTCGAATTACATGTATCAATTATTCTATCATGAATATGTTACTAACATAGTGTAATATAGTTAGTTGAGCCAGGGGTGCTACCAACACGGGAAGAGTTGTGGGTAAAATCATGTTAAGCTCCCAATGGACAGTTTAAAATTCCCAGAGTAGCAAAAATTGGGAACTTGATTGTAATTTTATTGAACTCAAACTATTCATTTGTAATTTAATACCTGTTGAAGGATCTTAAGAATAACATGGTTTTGTTGTTGTTTTACAAGATAAGTATACAATGCAACAAAGTCAAGGGAGCTTTCAATCTGTTGGTAACAATGACATACTAATGAGGGCACTAGGGAAACTAGAACATTCAGGACGTGTTCGTAGTCAATTGAAGCATGTGAAGTAGTCTCAATACTTCAACCTCCAACCAGGTTCAAAATTGAATTCCTAAATGTTGATGATACCAATGGAGATTATAGAACTATGAGGTCTTGTGACCGAGCTCATTTCCCAAGGATGTGCTAGGTTGACAGATCATAGCATCTCACAATACAATAGCTTTAAGGCTAGCTATAACCCTCATGATAATGTAGTAGAAGCTCCACATGCTCTAGAAGTCCAATTGTCATCTCATCATCAAGAGCCTGAACAAGGTCAAGAAGGCAGGTTCTTTGTTGAGGATAAAATTAATGGTGGGTGTGCGCTTGGGAAGGCATGAATGGAGTGTCTTCCAACTGATATAGTTCATGGCAGACTATTAGGGGAAGAAAACAAGCGTGTTAGCATCACTACCATCAAGGTTAGAATAGCTAAATTGCGTGTTCCAACACTTGGAGCAACAACTGTCAGTGAAGCCGCTGGAAGCTTCGTCGCATGGCCAAAGAGGTTAGTTAAAGTTGTCGCAATGACGAAGACAAGTCTAGCATCTAGCCATGTTCCACAAGATCTAGGCAAAAATAAATGCTAAAAAAAGAAAATCTCTACAAAATTAAAACAATCACAACCAAAGGTAGAACAAGAACAAGAACATCCTGTTGCAAATGACCCACTACCTGCATTAAACTTTGCTTCAGTACATCTAAAATTTATGCAGTTGGCTTTATATGCACAATCTTTCATGCACAATGGGTTGACAATTTAGTGCTTGATACTCGTAAATGTCACTGGCAATGAATTGCCTATCTATATAGGGTATGAAGACGTTTACTACTTCATCAAATTTGATCAAATTGGGGCAAACTATATCCTAATATACCTAAGGTAATAACTCTATCCTTAATTTGTAAATTTTAAAATATAGGTAATGTTGTAAGGTGCTTTCAAATAACTGACTGTATTGTTTTTTATTATAGTTTTTTGGTGAAATATTGTGAACTTCAAGGCAA
Source organism: Artocarpus hirsutus (assembly GCA_946598075.1). Taxonomy (NCBI): domain Eukaryota; kingdom Viridiplantae; phylum Streptophyta; class Magnoliopsida; order Rosales; family Moraceae; genus Artocarpus; species Artocarpus hirsutus. The sequence continues at coordinate 66,004 of CAMOHE010044105.1, forward strand.
GACACACAATTTCAACTTCATATCTTTAGTGATTGTTTCAAGTGCTGCAAGAGACCTACACAGTGATTGCAGAGAGTGCACCACGTCACTCCTCCACCTAATAGCTCAAGCACCAAGAGGGAAATTATTTTTCGTGCCATACAATGTTGAAGAACATTGGATGTTGGCACTTATTTCGCCATGGGAGGACCAAATGTATTGGTTTGATTCCCTCGGACACCCACTACATGATGATTTTGTATTAGTTACGAGATTCTAAATATTAGTGTTCTCTTATAAAAATAACTATTTTAAGTTTTACATTATTGTATTGTCTATTAATTCATTTAATCATGACACATTGTTAGGGCATTGAACGATTGAAAGCTTTTAGCAAGAAGCGGTGTCATAAACTGACCAAACAAAATGCTATATTCTAGACGTAAGTGTTCAAGACAACAAGGAAACATAGAATGTGGTTTTTTATTTTACATTTCATGCGAGATATAATTACTTGTTGTCAGACATGTATGCCCTAAGGAGTGAAAATGTAATATATTTTTGGAGACATTTTTATCAATAAAGAATTTATTTATTATTTATATACCAAATAATGTCCTCTTTACGTTCATATTTGTTGAATGTATAATAAGCAAACAAAAGTCTGAGACTGTCCGTCTAAACCTTTAAGAATTAGGCATATGATGGACAGATTACGTGAAAGATACAATTCTTAAGGTGACAGTCTAAATCATAAGATCCCCAATCGAGGGAATAAAGTTAGGCGCTTTATTCATGCAAAGATTGTTATGTTGTCTATATCCCTAATATAAGATGGTTTGTCTTGGCCATCGGAAGTGGACTCTGTGAATAGAAACATGGGCACATTGCATGGGTGACGATATGTTGGATCAAGACATATAGTGAATTGATTTAGATTAATAATTCTGTCTCAGCAAATCAATTCACTTTAGACAATCATATATATTGTATCTTAATCCTGAGATAAATAATGGGCCTGTTACCATGACTTGTGTCTTTTGATGTACCAAAGGGTGACATCCATATGTTAATAGTGGTATGCATACATGTATGTTAGAGACATGACTCTTGATAGCGTAGACCTATTATTCATAGATATTGAATCCATAGCTCCTCTTTAGGAGTAGTTGATATCCTCTTATATGCATTATCCTATAATTGAAAAACTAGTGTGCTCAACCATTTGGATACATAAGTGTAACTGAATGGTATACTGTCTTTGAATAGTAAGTTTTTTTATTGTGAGATAATAGAACGTGAATGAAAAATAATCAAGAAGGTAAGAAGGAATTTATCCTTAAGCCGATTATGGATAATCCTATGGTGATATGATACATTATAATATGCCATGTGGACTTAGCCACACGGGCTTTGTAATTATGTATTGTTCGAGGGAGCAACTTTGAGGTTTTAGTGGAGTAGTATTGGAGTTTATAATTATGAAATGTATATCTAGGATATTAGGTTTCATAATTATTGGGAGCTTGAAATATATAGGTTCATTAGGTCCCGTTTGCTAGCTCATAAAAATCCTATAATGGTACGGCGTGCTTTTTCAATAATTGATTACTTGTCTCAAATTATCAAATTGGCTAAAATTTGATACGATCAAAAAATTCATGTCTATTTATTGATTGAATTAATTTTGTAAAAATTAATTCAAGATAAACTTGTTGAATTATCGAGATCAAATAATTCATTATGCTTATCGGTTAGATTAATTTTGAATAAATTAATTTAAGATAAGCTTGTTGACTTATCAGAATATTTATTTTCCTAGAGATTACCTAGATATGATTATTTTAATTAGATAACTTCTCTATTGGATTATTTGAATTAAAACAGAGACTCTATCCCAAGAATCTCAGGTAGGAAATAAAAGATTCGTAGGGATCATTTATCGTAAGTTCGACAGGCCGATCTTTAAGTTCAGCCTGTCGATGGAGCAAGCTAGGTATGCCGATCTGCCAGTTCAACCTGCCAACTATGTGATAAATAGATCATACGTTTTCACGTAGGTTTTTATCTAATATGGATTCTAATTCAAATTTTTGAGGGCAATGAGACTCATTGTTGTTTAGATCAGTTGAGAAATCTAGAGTGAGACTCTACTGGTAAGACTCTGAAACTCCTTGGAAAGCTGTTGTTTGCAAATCATGAACTATAGCTTTGGGTATTTCTCAATTAATTCAAAAGAGAGTCACTTGGTAGAAGAATTGTACGAGTGTACCCATAACACACTGGTCATAAAAGAGAATAGTAAAGAAGACCAATTGGTTGAGGCTCTTCTAGAACGTTACTTCTCTTCACAGATATAAGCTTTTTAGCAAACAAGGTTAGTAAGATCTGGTTAATTTATGCATATAGTATGTCAAACTTGTGTTTTAGAAAATACTCTGACAGAAAAAATTTTTTAAAATTCTACTACATACTATTTTTTCAACAATTGGTATTAGAGCCAAGTTTTGAAGTAAATTTATGAGTTTGTGATCATGCTATACATATAAATTATGTGATATTGATCTCTTCTATGCTTGAATCTAATTTTTAGAGAGTTGGCACTCTAGGGTTTTTGTATAATTATATGTTGTTATGGATTATATAGTGAATGTTTATTAATTAATTATGGTTGATTCAATTATTATTTAATTATTTATTAATTAATTAATTTATGCCAGTTATGGTTCCTTAGAGGTTGAATGTGTATATAGGTTTTTTATGTAATTAGATGGCAGACTATCATCTTAATCTAGGAATTATTATTTAATTTTAAATCTGTAAGAATTTTGTAATTAAATAGTCATTTGGAGAAGACGGATCCAGAAGATGGATCTAGAAGATGGATGATAACGTTCCCAGGTATTTATTGAGCCTCTAATTTTATGTTTTTGAATTGTTGGAAATAAAATTGATAAATTACATTAAAAGATGTATTTTTAGGATGTTATGACTTCTGCTCGATCGGCATGGGTCCAGCAAGCTGATGGCCGCAGATCGGCCGGCTGGACTTTAGGTTCGCCTGGCCGGACATGGGGCAGAAATGTGATGGCTCTAGCAACAAGAAGAACTTTCCAGTTTGGCAGGCCGAATTGTCACGATCGGCAAGTTGATGGATCCAAAGTTGACAGATCACATAGATTAGCATGCTGGCAGAGAACTGTAATTTCTCAAAAAAGGTATGTTTTTTGGTGCAGTTTTGATTTTATTTTTGGGACAATTATGAGAAACATTAAATTTGGATATGACCGAAAATATGACGCTTTTTATCTATGCAGGATTGATGACTTGAAGATGGACATTACATGGGGAAGGATACAATCTGAAGATTCAAGGATGAAGAATTGATAATATGTTTCGATTATTCTCTTGTAATCTTTGTTTTCTTTTCTCTCGGGTAGAACCATAATATTTCGGTTATTTATTATTATTTTGCTTATGGCTTTGCATGATTGCTTTGCTTGTCTGCATTATAATATGATTTTCCATATATAAGGATAACATGTCATATAGAATAGGAAGTGCTGCTCATTAAAACTTGTTCATGCATGTTTATAAAATAAAACCTTGATTTTAAAAGAAAGAGTGGGAGAAGGCTTTCGAAAAAAGGACCTACGACCTCCATCGTTGGTCCATAGGTAGCACATGGTGGTTCTAGCCCTAAGGAAGGGATTTCATCATGTACAGGTTGGGCCTCTGAGGGGATAATTTACTTTAGTGTGGTTTATCGCTGATCACCCTAAGGTGACGATAATAAACAATGGATAAAGTAGTTGAAACGATGGTTATACACTCATGTTAATTTTATTATTAACCTCCCCTAGGAGCTCTATTAATAAAATTAATGGCCAAAAAATGATTATTAATATATGTTGGATCGTATGGGTCTTAGATGACATATATTAATTAGGAGGGTATCTGTGTCCCCATTTGAATTTGGTAAGTCTGCCCAAGGTGGTTTGTTGAATTCTTAGTTAGGAATTATCATTGTAAAGTTGTGATATTTTTAAGGTTTTGACACATAAACACATTTGTATGCTATACTTGATTGTAGTATCTTACTAAATTATTATGATATGTTTGCTTATGCTTGGTATATGATTCTTTATTGTAGATTAAAAAGGTTTAAAAGTGTTTTACCTTTGATGCTTGATAAAAACCAATAATCAGTGAGAATTTCAATGATTGGAAATGGAACCTAAATATCGTCTTATCCTTTGAGAAACTGACATTTGTGTTAACCACACTATGTCCACCCAAACCCATTAGAGAATCCACTAATGAGCAAATCCAAGCATATCAGTGCTAAATAGATGCTAACGATTAAGTCCGTTGTTATATTATGGCTAGCATGAATAACATACTGCAGGCTCAACATGAAGATTATAGACTACTAAGCAGATCTTGGATAATCCTAAAGGCATGTTTGGAGGCCAAGCTGTAACAAAACGGCAAGGGGCACTTCAAAAACTTCTAACTGCAAGCAAAGACTAAGGACACTTGTGAAGGAGCATATGATGTTGGTCATAGGCTACCTTGCTAAAGCTTAAGCCCATGGAGCCAATATCGATGCTGAGTCATAGATGACTAGTTTTTCAAACTCTATCAAAGGAGTTCATCCCATTTAGAGCTTATTTGAGCAATAGATAGGATGTGAGCTTCACAAAGTTGATAAAGTAGTTACAGGAGTTTGAAAATTTGATCAAGGAAACTCTCACTAGTGGAGAGGTTAACTTGGTAGGTGCATCCATTAACAATCCTAATCCAAGGAATGGAAGGAAGCAAAAGGCTAAGAATGGAAAGGTTGGGCACAAAAAGAAGAATTACAAAGACTTCCTTTCAAAAGGAGGTAGGTGTAATCTTCTAGAAACTTGTTTAGTTGAAGAATCAGGTGATACATGGGTCATAGATTCGAGAGCAACTAATCATGTTTGTGTTTCTTTGGAGGGATTCTAGGAAACAAGAAGTTTACTCCATGAAAACTTCACGTTCCAGATAGGCGATGGATCTGTAGTGTTGGCTGAAGCAATGGGAGAAGTATATCTTTATTTTGATAATTATAGGAGTTTAGTTTTACGAGATTGTTTTTATATTCCTAAACTTATGAAGAATTTGATATCTGTAGCTTGTTTATTTAAAGATTCCAATTCAGTTTCTTTTAATAACAAAGTGGTGATTCATAAAAACAAATTTTTTATCTGTGATGGATGGATGCAAAACAACCTAAATTTTATTAAAGCTAAGATGGACTCACTACTGAACATTGAGGTTAATGATAATAACTCTAAAAGACCTAAGACATCTCACTCTAATGAGACTTATTTTTGGCATTTGCGATTAGTTCATATTAACCTGAATAGGATTCAAAGGTTGGTAAAGGATAGACTTTTAAGTCACTTAAAGGTGGAATCTTTACCATAATGTGAATCCTATTTAAAGGGTAAAATGACCATAAGACCATTTAGGTCTAAGGGTAATAGGGTCGAAGGGCTTCTAGAAATTGTATATAGTAATGTTTGCGGACCTATGAACATCTAGGCACGAGAAGGGTACAAGTATTCATCACTTTTATTGATGATTACTCATGGCATGGGTATGTGCACCTAATGCACTACAAAAGCAAAACTTTTGACAAGTTTATGGAGTTTCAGGCTGAAATGGAAAAGCAATCGGGTAGACCCATAAAGGCACTTTAATCTGATCGAGGTGGAGAATACCTTTCTAATGAGTTCTTGGGACACTTATTAAATAATGAGATTTTATCCTCTTTGACTACGCCAAGTACACCGCAGTAGAATGGCATAGCAGAGAGAAGAAATAGGACTTTTTGGACATAATTAGGTCTATGATGAGTTATTCATCATTGCCTTTTTCGTTTTGGGGATATATACTACAAACTGCATGTTATCTTCTGAACGACATGCCTTCAAAATTGGTCCCTAAAACTCTTCACGAGTTGTGGGCAGGCAAGAAGACATCTTTAAACCATATTCGCATATGAGGGTGTCTTGCTCATGTCCTAATTAAGGATGCGAATAAGTTGGAAGCACGTTCAAAAGTTTGCATATTTGTAAGATATCCAAAAGGGACTAAAGGGGGTTTTTTTATAACCCAAAGGAAAATAAAGTCGTGGTTTCAACTAACGCAACTTTCCTTAAGGAAAGTTACAAGAATGACTTTAAGCCTCAAAGGAAAGTGGTGCTTGAGGAGTTGAGGAGTGATTCGATCATTCTAAGGGTTCTGAATGAAATCATTTCGATCAGTATAGAAAAGCCAAACAAACCTGAACAACAACCTAAGGGGCTTCATCATAATAGGAGGATCAGGCATCAACTCGAGAGGTATATGTTTAATGGTGAGACCTTCTTAGCTGAACCGGATGAACTTTACAAGGTTCCTTACACTTACATAGAGGTTATGGAGGATGTTGATTCGAAACTCTAGGCAGAGGACATAAACACAAAGATGAAGTCTATGGAGACTAATCGGGTTTGGAAGCTTATTTATCTTCCTGTAGGGGTAAAACCCATAGGGTTTAAGTGGATCTACAAGAGGAAAATAGGAATGGATGGAAAGGTTGAAACCTTTAAGGCTAGACTGATAGCTAAGGGATACACGCAAAGGAAGGAATCGATTATGAGGAAACCTTTTCACCTGTAGCCATGCTTAAATCTATTTGTATTTTCTTATCTATAGTTACTGCTCTCGACTATGAGATTTGGTAGATGGATGTCAAGACGGCCTTTTTAAATAGCTATCATGAAGAGTCCATTTATATGGAACAACCAGACAGGTTCAAGGTCAATGGTCAAAAAGGTAAGGTTTGCAATCTGCTAAAGTCAATATATGGACTTAAGCAAGCTTCTTGTTCTTAGAACATAAGATTTGATTAAGTAATCAAAACTTATAGGTTTGCACAAAATGTGGACAAACCGTGTATGTACAAACACATTAAAGATGGGAATGTGGTTTTTGTACTACTCTATGTAGATGATATTTTGCTAATTGGCAATGACATTGGAGCGTTGTAATCGATCAAATTATGGATGACCAAGCAGTTTAGCATGAAGAACTTGGGTGAGGCTAATTTTGTTATAGGTATCTAGATATTTCAGGATAAGAAGAACAGAATGATGGCTTTGTCCCAGGTCGGCTACATAGATAAGATTTTGAAGAGGTTTGCAATGCAAGATTCCAAAATGGTAGGCTACCATCTAGGTTGGAATTACTCTTTCTAAAAAAGACTCTCCAAAGTTTGAGGAAGAAAGAGAATACATGAAGAAGGTTCCTTATGCTTTGGTAGTGGGTAGTCTCATGTATGCCATGCTTTGCATGCGACCGGATATTTGTTATGTAGTTGGGATTGTAAGTCAATTTCAGGCGGATTCGGGACCAAACCATTGGGTTGTGTTTAAGCATATTTTCAATACCTAAGAAGGACTCGAGGGTATATGCTTATGTATTCGGGTGAGGACTTAACTCCTCTAGGATACATTGATTCGGATTTCCAATCTTATCTAGATTTAAGGAGATTGACTTTTGATTTTGTGTTTACTATAGGTGATAGTGCCATCAATTGGAGAAGTGTGAAATAAGATTGCACTTCAGATTCAATGATGGAGGCTGAGTTTGTGGTTGCTAGTGATGCTTCAAAAGAAGTAGTGTGGCTCTGCAAGTGTCAAAAATAGCAAAATATTTTTGTTGACATTTTTGTTGTTATTAATTTTCTTTGTTTTGCAAGTGTCAAAAATAGCAAAATAAAAAAAAAAACCAAATAAAAAATTAAAAAAAAAGTTACGGTTCACGTCGTTTGCATGTTAGTATTGGCTTACTATTCATGTAGACTACACTTTGCTTGTTTTTCTTATGTGTTTGTTTGGTTTCATATGTCTTAAAAAATAAAAATTAAAAATGTTGCAGGAAGTTCATAGAGAAATCATTGCAAATTTTTGCTAACAACACGGAACCATTTTATAGTGCTTGGTGGAAATATAAAGACATTATATTTTGGGAGTTTTCTTTGATGGGTTAAGTCCTGAAACTAGAAATTGGGTAGAGAGAGGAGATGATACCACCACTTGTTACTAATTACCTATAAATAAAGCCTATCATATGTTGGAAGATATGGCAAAGTATGATTATTGAACATTGAATAATTCTAAAACCGATTTTCGTTTAGAAGACAATTCAAGCTTTTTGGATCCTTGGCCTAAAATTCAACTTGAAATTTTGGAGTCAACTTTGAATCTTAAAATTCATCAGATCTTCATATAAGGAGAGTTTGGAAATCCTAAAAAAATATTTTGAATCCATGAATGGTGCGTTGAAAAATGAAGAAAATTTAGAACCCACTTATTTTGAGGTACAACTGTTAAGAGAGGAATATGAAGAAGAGAAAAAATACTTAGCCGTAGAAGAGGAACAGTCATTACCTAATTTACTTCAAGGTTCTCAATCTCAATCACAACAAGAGTTTAGTAAAGACTAATCTTACCAAGATCCTATGTGGCCTTTATCTCCTCCACCATCTCTAGCATCATTCTTATGGACTTACCAAGACTATGAAATGATCCGTCACACAAGCTCAAATGCTTTTTATTTTGCTAATCTTGAGGGCATAATCGCACAAAGCCCATTTGTGATATCCTTTGACACTTTTTATGGGAGAAAACCGCTTTTTGATAACTCTTTATCATTTTTTTTTTTTTGTAATAGTTTTTGGTATGTTCAATTTTATGTGTGTACTTTATTAAAAATTGGAAATTTTCTTTTGAGAATTTCATTTAAATGGCTAAGATTATAGAGGATATAATCAAGTTTGATTAATTAGTACTTTGTATCAACGGCCTCTAGAAATGCATTTTAATGAAATGATTAAAATGAAATTTTTTGCCCTTTAGAATTGTTCTTAAAATATAAAAAAGTAAAAAGCTTAAAAAACAAAAAAAAAAAATTAAAAATTTAAAAATCCCAAAATATTTTCTCTCTTTGTAAATAGGTGCTATTGGTTTTCACCATTTTTATATCACTTAGCTTTATTACTGTTTGGCCTAGCCCAGATTAACCTTTCACACGTTTTAGAACGGTTTCTCCTATGTCTAAACAGTACCACATCATTTGTTTATAAAACCATTTAGTGTAATTTTAAGCCTAGAATTCTCTATTTTTTCTCTCTCTAAAATTTTCACTCTCTTTAAGCTCTCGTTTTCTCTCTGCCTTCTCTCTAAATCTTTAAAGTTTTTCCCAAAGGATTTCTAAAAAACCTTCAAAGTTTCATTGATCTTTAAACACTTTCTCTAAAAAATATTTTCTTTTTTAATCCCATAAAATCTTCTCAATACTCTGTTAAAAGCTTCCAGATCCACTCAAAGCACATAAATTTCCTTCAAAACTTTCAATTCACTCTCAAAAATCTCTTTTTCTCTCAAATCATGGATCCTAAATATGATAACCTGAAAAAATATTTTCCTTCTCTTTCTCCGAAAGAAATTGGGCAAAAGTACAAAGCTTGAATCACTTGTCTTTTGGTCCTTTCTCGTTTTAAACTTCCAACTGATATAAAATTGTATATACAAGGTCTTATTCGTCCTAGTGATGTTACAAATAAAGGTCTCCCTTGGATGGGTACAAGTCTTTGTGCTAGGAAAAGAAGAGCCTGAGATATAGCTTTAAAGTGTTCCAAATGTCCTCGTCAAAATTGTGAGCATAGGTGTAAGTCAAAAGGTTTTACGTCTATAAATAGAGAGGATAATATATATTTTTTTTTTTGTAAAGTTGAGCTTTTTGAAGAAAACTTAAATGATATTCAAAATTCTTTTTTAGATCATCTAGTAGTTATGTTCGAGGAGCCATTTGTAAACTTAAATCTCAGTTTCATGCAAAAAAGAACATCTAAGGAATCTAACATTAAAAGACTCAATTGTTCAATTTATAGAAATATTAGAAGTGAAATAGTCACTTGGTCCATCTAGTTCTAAGCAAAATCTATAAAGTACTTTTAATTTTTGCGTGTTTTTGTTTTCTTTAAAAAAATCTGTTGAGAAATTAGTTGAGATGTGAACTTGGTTTTAGTGAAAATTATCAAAATGGCTGAGTAACGATTTTCTAAAGACGCATTTTGATGAACATGAGTTTCCATTCATTCTCAAGAAAATTTTCATCAGAAAAAAATTAAAACAAAAACATAAAAATAAAAAAAAAAAAGATTTTTGTTTTTGTGATTGTTATAATAGTTGTTTGTTTAATTATTGTGTTTGTCCTTTTTGCTTTTTAATATTTTTTTATCTTATCTGTTAGATGTATTATTCAATAGGTATTTGGTGTGTTGTATATGTTTTGATTTTGTCCTATTTTGTCAAAAGTTGTACAGTTTTGTTTAATTTTTCAAAAGTTGAATAGTTCTTGTCAAGTAAAAATTTCAAAAGTTCTACAGTTGAGCCACTTTTGTCCATCTACCTTAAACTGTTTTCACCTATCCATTTCTTTTTCTTCACATTCAATCATGTATTATATCTCATTTGTCGTTAGAGTTTTACTCAGAGCGGCATAAAAAGTTTTCAACTCATATAAAGAAAATAAAATTCCAAAAAAAAGAGTCTTAGTTTCTTAAAAACTATTATGGAATCCTCGTCCCAATCATTTTTGAAATTTAAAAAACATCTTTGTGTTTTGTGGTTCTTATTCAGGAAAGAGTACTGACTATTTAAATGTTGCATTCCATTTAGGGCACGTCTTGGCTAAGAAAATGATAAACTTTGTGTATGAACGGGGTCATCTTAGTTTATCTTAGTTTAATCGGATCTATCACAGCTAGAGCCAAAGTAGGAGGAGTCCTAGATATTATCCCTTATTTTTTTGCTCAAGATAATCTTTTCGGTGAAACCATAGGAGCCAAGAAAGTAGTCAAAAATATCCCTGAGCATTTAAAACTTATGATTCGTCACTCAGATGCATTCATTGCTTTACTTTATGGTCTAGGAACTCTAGAAAAAATCTTTGTCATAGCTAGTTGGAATCAATTAGGTATTCTTAATAAATCACTAGGTGTGCTTAATGTTAATGGTTTCTTTGATGATCTTTTAAGTTTTCTAGATAATATTGTGGAACAAAACTTTCTTGTAGAGTCAGGAAGAAAGATTTTTATCTTTGCTCCTACCGTTGAGGAATTGCCTAAGTAAATGCAAATCATCACTCTCGAGGTAAACACTACAACTTCAAAGCTCAACGGAAGGTGCAAGCAATATTTGGATATTTTCCCCTAAACTCTTTAATCTTTAAGTTTTACCTACAGCATGTTTGTTTAGTTTATTTTTTTTGTATGTTTTTAATAACTGCTCTTGTGTATATATATATTGTTCTCCTTTCTACTTAATCTTGATAATATTGTGGACAATATTCAATTTAGGTTGCAAGGAGAGGGTTTGTGCAAAAATTTTTCAAATTTATGCCAAAATATTTCAAGTTTAAGTATGTTTTTGTGTGTCTAAAATAGGACTTGTTCCAAAACCAAGCATATTAAAAAAAATAAAATAAAAGAAAGAAGAAAAACCCCAAAAAATTAAAAAATTAAAAAGAAAAAAATGGTGTGCTAATTGTAAAATTATTAAGATTATTGTTTACTATCGAGATGGATGAGTAAAGGAATTAGTCTTGAAACGTGTCTTGATTTTGTCCGAGAATGTAATCTTCCATATATTTTTATTTATGCTTATATTTTCCATGTTGTGCTCTTGCAATGCATGTTTAGGATAGCTAGGTTATGGAGTCTTTAGCATTCTTGAGATGTATCCTAATCATATTTGTAACATATTTTATTCTGTTGAGTTTGTCAGCACCTACATCTGATTAAAAAAAACTAAAAATTGAAAAATCTTTAAAAAATCAAAAAATTTAAAAACCTAAAAAATGTTTTGTAAATATTTATTTTCTTTCTTTTTGTTTTTAAAGTGCCTCCTGTCCAATAACAAAACATGGTTATATCATAGCTTGTTAGAAAATTTAGATATTATTTATGCTTATGTTAATTTCTTATATTAGCCTCATATTTAGATTGATTTTTTCCCTAAAATTTGAGTACTTACTCTTAAACTTTGATTTGTTATACTTTTAAAGGTTCGTGAATAATGTAAGTGTCTTATGGGTGAATCAAATTTCAAATTTATCTTTTATCTTTCCTTTTTTACCCAATCCTTACATTACTTGCCGAATAAAGTCCTAATGGTTTCTATTTATTGTTATACTACATTCATGGAGAAAGAAATGAAAAACAAACTTTTAAGATTTTTTTTAAATTAAATAGCTTATTAATGTAACATTTATCTAGTTTGTATGCAATGACTAGTAATAGAATAACACATACACATGGGAAAATCTATTTTAAATATGACACATACTCTTGAAATAAAGTATAAACTTGAATAATATTTGTATTTTATTTTAAGCCAAGATTATGAAACAATCTATGAGGACATTCTGCAAGGAGTCACAAGCTTTTGAGAAATCAATCATTTAGTCTATTTTTATGTTTTATCGCTTTAATTGCTTGGGACTAGCAATAAGCTGATAGGGGTGTGATGACATTGTGAAAATGCGTATTTCTTAAGGCTAAATATCATTTTGAATTAACATTTCTCATTAAATCCCTTAATTATAGCATTTCTATGAAAATTAGTATTTTAGTGCTTGTGCAAAAATATGCTTAAAATATGTTTTTAGTTTGTTTTTATGTATAGTAATATTTTCAATAATTTTTGGAATCAATTCTTTGTGTTTTATAATTAGTTAGGAAAATAATTAAAACTATAAAAATAATGTTATGTGATTTTATTTTAGTCTTAATATGTTTTTAAATAAGTTTTGAGTTTGTAAATATTTTATTATATTACTAGTAATTTCTAAAAATATTTCAAAGCCTTGAATATTATATTTGTTAAGGTTTGTTAATTTTAGAAATTTTTATCAATTTTTAGTAATTTTTATTTGTTTTATTGTAATATTTTTAGTTATTGTAAAAATTAAGTTTGTATAATAATTAATTTTAATTTATTTATTTTGATTTCGATTTGAAAACTATAAGAAAAACAGAGTAAATGGCAAGAAAATGGGCAAAAAGGAATCTAAAATAGCTGAAAAATCAAAAAAGAAAATAAAATGCAAGACACATGACACTATTAGAATCTTTGGATCAAGCCGCCTAGGTGATCTGGACCATCCATGTGTACAAGGTCCCTTGAGAATCACGTGCAGCGTGTGCACATGATCGCTTCTTCTCTGCCCTTCAATCTGTTACCGTAACTCATCTAACAATTGCCTTCAGCTCGCTCGGCCTCAGCTCTTTCTAGCCGCTAGATCCGTCAATGATCCACGCGATCTACAGCCTTTATTCATCCATCCCCTACATGCACCACATTAGATCAGAGAGTAAAATCTTGATATTCTTAAGGCGAAATCGCTTGAGGAAAAAGAAAAAAAAAGTAAAAAACAAAATCACATTTTGATTCTAAATAATAGTGGGTTAGGCAACAAAAATTATTCAAAAAAATCCAAAATATCTCAATTTGCCATCCTACTCATTTTCAACTTAAAAATATCTAAATAAAATAATAAAAATAAATAAAAATGTAAAAAAAATTTAGAAATAGTAACTCTTCATCACCTATAAACACCCCTTCTATGGCTTGTAATACTCACTCCTTCTCCTTGTGAGAAATTTCTTTCCTCTTATAAAAATGTAGTTCTAAGTTTACTTTTAGTTTTCTTAGTTTTTAGTTTATGTTTTTGAAAAATACTTTTAGTTTATATGTTTAAAAATAGCTATGCTTAGTAAAATTATGTGGGTTTTTACCTTTAATATGTCTTTCTAAATTTCCTTTTTGCTGAGAAAAACGAGGAAAATTTTGACAAAATTAAGTTAAATATTTTTAGTTTTTGAATGTTTTCTGAGTTGTTATAATGTCAAAATCATTTTTAGAAAACTTATGATTTTCTTGTTAACTTAGCTAAAACTTGGGTAAAATTAAGTTTTGATTTATCATAGACATAAGCTGGTATGGGTAATGCATAGAAACACTTTGATTATTCATAGATAGGGAATGACACGATAAATGTTTAACTATAAATTTTGCTAGTAATTTTAGTTAGTTAATTTTGAAATCATACATATTTGTTAAAATGGGTTTTTTTTATAAATTATAGACATGAATTAACATATTAAATGCTTGGTAACTCTTGATTTATTGTAGACAATATGGAAAAGTAGTACGTAGTAGAATTTTAAAAATTTTTCATACTAGAGCATTTTTCAAAATACAAGTTTGACATGTTATATGTATAAATTAACTAGATCTTACTAATCTTGTTTGCCGAAAAGCTCAGCAATCTGTGAAGAAAAATAACGTTCTAAAAGAGCTTCAACCAACTAGTCTTCTTTGCTATTCTTTATCCACAATCGGTGTGTGTATGGGCACACTCGTATAGCTCTTCCACCAAGTGACTCTCCTTCCAACTAATTAAGAAAACCCAAAGCTATAGTTTGTGATGTGTGAACAATAGCTCACAAAGAGTTTCAAAGTCTCACCAGTAGAGTCTCACTTATCCCTCAATTGATCTAGATAACAATGAGTCTCACTCCCCTATTTATAGAGGTTAGGCCTAGGGGTCAATCCTTATCAGATAAGACCTTAAAAATTCAAATCAGAATCAATATTAGATAAAGAATTGAATCCAAAAATGCATTATCAAAAATCATTTGGTCAGCAAGCTGAACTATCAGATCAGCCTATCGAACCTACTCCATCGGCAGGCCAAACTTAAAGATCGGCTAGCCAAATTAATGATAAATGATCCCTGTGAATCTTTAATTTCCTACCCAAGATTCTTGGGATAAAGCCTCAGTTTTAATTCAAATAACCCAATAAAAGTTATCTGATTAAAACAGTCATATCTATATAACCTTTAGGAAAATAAATATTCTTGATAATTGAACAAGTTTATCTTGGATTAATTTATTCAAAATTAATCCAACCTATAAACAGATTCAAATTATTTGATCGCGATAATTCAACAAGTTTATCTTGAATTAATTTTCACAAAATTAATTCAACCAATAAATAGATATAAATTATTTGAACATATTGAATTTTCAACCAATCTAAAAATTTGACACAAGTCACCAATTATTGGAAGAACACGTCATATTGTTACAACATTTATTATGAGCTAGCAAAGGGGACCTAATGACCTATATATTTCAAACTCCTAATAATTATGAAACCCAATATCCTAGATATACATTTCATAATTATCAATTCTAACGCTACTCCACTAAAAGCTGAAAGCTGCACTCTCAAACTATATAGAATTACGAAGCCGTTATAGCTAAGTCTCCATGACATATCATAATATATTATATCCTTATAGGATTATCCATAATTGGCTTAAGGATAAATTTTGTCTTACCTTCTTGATTATTTTCTCTTACGTTCTATTATCTCACCATTAGAAAACTTAGCATCTAAAGATAATATACTATTTGGTTACACCTATGTATCCAAATGGTTAAGTGCTCTAGTTTTCCAATTACAAGTAACGCATAATTATTTATTAAAATAGTTTAAATATGCAATTTGCCATCTTTTGTCTGTTAGACATGTATGCCCTAAGGAGGAAAAATGTAATATGTTTTTGGAGACATTTTTATCAATAAAAAATTTATTTATTATTTATATACCAAATCTTGTCGGTCAAAGCCTTTACGAATTGAGCATATGACGGACAGATTATGCAGAAGACACAATTTTTAAGGTGATGGTCTAAATCATAAGATCTGCAATCGAGGGAATAAAGTTGGGTGTTTTATTCATGAAAAGATTATTATGTTGTCTATATCCCTAATGGGAGATGGTTTGTCTTGGCCATCAGAGGAGGACTCCATGAATAGAAGCATTGGTGCAATGTCATGGGTGACTGTGCATTGGATTGGGACATAAATTGAATTGATTTAGATTAATAATTCTATCTTGGCAAATCAATTCACTTTAGACAATCATATGTATTGTATCTTAATCCTAAGATGAATAGTGAGCCTATTATCTTGACTTATGTCTTTTGATGTGCCAAAGGGTAACATCCACATTTTATGTTGGTGTACATGCCGGTACATTGAAGTCATGAGTCTTGATAGCGTAGACCTGTTATTCATAGATATGGAATCCATAGCTCCTTTTAAGGAGTTGTTGATATCCTCTTGTATGCGTTATCCTATAATTGAAAAACTAGAGTGCTCAATCATTTAGATACATAAGTGTAACCGAATGGTATACCGTCTTTCGATGGTAAGTTTTTCAATGGTGAGATAATGAAACGTAAGAAAAAATAATCAGGATGGTAAGACAAAACTTGTCCTTAAGCCAATTATGGATAATCCTATAGGGATACAACACATTATGATATATCATAGAGACTTAGCTTTCTGGGCTTTGTAAATTACGACATGTCATGAAGACTTACCTATTCGGGCTTCGTAATTCTATATAGTACGAGAGTGCAGCTATAAGATTCTAATGGAGTAATGTTAAAGTTGATAATTATGAAACATATATTTAGTGTTGAAAAAATAATACGCAGCAGAATTTTAAAATTTTAAATCAAAGTATTTTCCAAAACACAAGTTTGACATGCTATATGTATAAATTAACCTAATCTTACTGACCTTGTATACGCCGAAAAGCTCCCGAAGTCTGTGTAGAGAAGTAACGTTCCAGAAGAGCCTCAACCAACTGGTCTTCTTTGCTATTCTCCATCCATGATCGGAGTGAGTGTGGGCTCACGCGTACAGCTCTTCCTCAAGGTAACTCTCCTTCCAATCAATTGAGAGAACCCAAAGCTAGTGTTCGTGATTTGTGAACAAGAGCTCTCAGGGAGTTTTAGATTCTCACTAGTAGAGTATCACTCTTAATCTCTCTATTGATCTCTGAATAACTCATTAGACTCACTCCCTATTTATAGAGGTTGGATCTAGGGTCATTCCTTATCAGATAAGGTCTCAAAAATTCGAAACAAAACCAAATTCGGGTCTATATCGGATAAGATACGCGTCAAAACACGTGAAAACACGCGATTTTTAATTCGCGCATAGGCAGCCCGAACTTTTTCATAGGCAGGCCGAACCTTAAGTTTGGCATGCCGAACTGCTGAAATAAAAATCACGCGAATCTTTTATTTTCCACCCGAGATTTATAGGATAAAACCTCAGTTTTAATTCAAATAACCCAATAGAGAAGTT